>BQNB010010645.1:11221-48443 GCA_026074375.1 Tanacetum coccineum
ACACAAGTTAAAACTACTTCATACTGTTTATAAGTATGCTATGTCACAATCATCGTTAATATATAAAGCTATCTTCAATATAGATTAAGTTTTTACAACTTTATAACATAACTCACATGCATTTAATTATGAATAGGTTCAAAATTTAGGACATTTCATTCCACGTATATAGGCATGAAACAAACTTCACTACAGATGAAATGAAAAACAAAGCTTTTCATGAGTTTTAAAGCTTTTTTTAACTAAGCCTTCGATTGTAGATGCTTTAAAATGACAGATCTTAAAAGATTAAACAACGAAGCAGGAGCTCAACAAGTATATATAGTCAACCTTGTTGATTGTTAAAGTTGCAATTTTGTATATGCATGGAAATGTAGTAGATTACAATGGTTCGCATACAACTTAATTACAATCTCATGATTCCATAAATAAACAAGATTACATATACAAATATATGCTTATTGCTCATATTCGACAGTTTGGTGATCTGAGGCATATGCTAATTTGAACTGTAGTTACATTTATACTGATAATCTAACCCTAAGATGTTACTTGTTAGTAGTGGTCTTCTGGCACTATATACTTCACATGAGAGGCTATTTGGTTGATGTTTCGGGTTTTAAGTAATAGGAATGGCATTACATAACGATAGTTAGCTTTGTATAATGCAATAATGTGTTACTGAGTTATGGGACTATCCATTCCTCCTCGGTTTAGAGGAAATAAAACTTATTATATGTATTCTCCAACATTCTTGTTCCTTGATTTAAAGTAAGAGCCACTCATGGTCATATTTAACAAGGCTAGCTTGTTGCAGATGGTCTGCCTGAAGATGTTGGAATACCAAGAAATCTGCAATTCCTTGATCCAGACAATACCATAGTATATACCAACATATACGAGTGCCAGGACTTTTCGATAATGTTCACGTTAAATTAGTATTCATAATTGACATCGAAAAAAGTATATGCGATATGCGCTCTCATATTGTTCGTGAGTGTAAATTAATAATAGTGGACTGGCCATGATATGCTTTATGTGGTCTTATGCGTTAATGCGTACACTTCATCCATTATGATTAATTTTCAAAAAGTTGTTCATTTATCATTCACAACGAACTTAAACAGAGTTTTTCAAAAATGTTGCCTTGATATTCACAAAAAAATTGCGCAAAGATGGTATTTTGGTCTTACAATGTACTAACTTTTGATTTATGTCTGTGTGGCAGTTATATCTTTTCTTTTTGCCACAAAATGCGATCATACCTCTCCATAACCATCAAGGGATGATTGTTTTCAGCAAGATGTTGCTTGGCAAATTACACATTAAAGCATATGATTTGGTTAATCCTAATATCGCTGTTAACTCTCCACCCCCTTCTCAACGTGAGTGTGTATATTATTATGTTATATTTATTGTAAAATTTGGGCTTCTTTCCTGTTAGAGAGAATGTATGAGGCAGAATTTGAATTTGTGTTGTGCAGCGAAATTGGCAAGTTTGAAGACGGATTCTGTTTTTACAGCTCCATGCAACACTTCTGTACTATATCCAACATCAGGAGGAAATATACACTCCTTCACAGCTATAACACCATGTGCGATTCTTGATGTTGTCGGACCCTCGTATTCTATAAAAGATGGTCGAGACTGTATATACTATAGAGATATCTCACACAGTGTATCACAATGTAAGCCATCTTTAACTTGAAGTTGTAATCATAGAAAAGATTTTTTTATGTTATTATGCCACAGAAGCCAAATATTAAATCAGCAGTTCAGCACAACCGAAGTTATAGCCTTTTTGTTGCTGTGAAAAACAGCATGCAATAGTTTGCTTATGGTTTCACTTTAATTATCTTATCAGATAAAAATATGACAGCGAGTGAAGAAGATGGCAAGTGCTACGGATGTTAGAGGAGATTAAGATGCCAAAAGAATCGGAAATGGATAGAATCGAGTATATTGGTCCTAAAATCATCGAGGTTAGGCCATAGATAGTGGCTGGTCACTTATCGTTCTAGTCTTTTCTTGTGTAGATATGTTAATGTTTTGTGTGCTTCGGACGATCAAACGTACTAGTATTATTGTCTCGTTCCGTACTATTTATGTTTTATTGTACATAAAATCTAAAGCAATGCAATTTGTTTCATATGTAGAATGAATATAAATCAGTCATTCATCGAAAACTTGTTTTACAGATCGAGTTATATTATTTAAGATGCCAAAGAAGAATCGGAAATGGATAGGTAAGATGTATCTTGTACTTAAACTGTCATCCGATGTATGGCTATAGATAAGTGCCTTGGTCTAATTATGTTCTAGCATTTTTCTTGTGTAGATATGTTAATGTTTTTGTGTTGCTGTTATTCGGTGACGATAATAACGTACTAGTATATATTGTCTCGTTCGTCGTTCTTATGTTTTGTTTTATCAGTACAATAAATTAAGAGCACTTGCAATTCCGTTTGCATATGTAGTATATGAATACTTCTACTACAGTAAATGTGATAGCTGATACTTGTTTTAACAGTGTCGAGTTATATTAAAGTTTTTTAAACTGGTTATAACTTATACGTAGTCTATAGTTTTTAGTGTCATCTAGTTTGACTAGTTTTTGCAATCACATCGCAGATCCCACACAGCACACACTAAACCGCAAGTCGAGTACTCCAGAGCTCACACGTCACAGAGGTAAGTCGACATATGTTAAGGCATTAATTCTTTATTTATCATTACATATTTAGTATGCTATGTCCACCAATTACTTAACTAGATAAGCAGCTATACTGGGACGGGGACATGATTCAGTGTATTTTTATGGAGTGCGGAGACACTTTGGTGCGGGGAACAATCACTATGTTGATGCCCTCGGATAGTACTCACGCCGGAGTGATTATAGCGGGACGAAATTTAAAAATAACGACAACAATTGGAAAGTGACATAGCATGGCTAGACGCGGACATGGGAAAGTAATCGTGTGCTCCCGACAGATTGTCCTTAGTCTCTAAGAGCCAAATTGTACTATGTCTGTAAGGCACACTGGTCGGTGGGTCATCCTCACATGTTGTTGGGACATTTTTGTGTTACTCCTGCCTTAGTACTAATTTACTACTTGCTGGTTCTAAGAATGATACTCTAGCTAAAGACTGAGATGATAGTACTAAGTAGTTGGTCTACTGGTTAGTTATATTAGATCAGTTGCTGTCCGGATAATTGTTTGTATTGGTCAGTATAGTTAGACTACTTGTTAGTTAATAAGTTAGTGTTGTAAGATATTCTATAGATTTATTAACTGACTGAAATTGATTATGCATGAGACTATAGTTTGTGAATAGTATAAGCATTATCTATGTACATTATACGCGTTGTTGTAAGCCACGATAGGGTTTCTTGTGTTAATAAGTAAAGGAACCACTACGGCTATAGTTAGATTATAATTCATTGGGTTTGAGTTTCTTCTGTCACCCTAGATAAATGTCGTTTGCTATGTGACAATATATCGCTTAAAGTTTTTTTAGTATTCCTTGGTTCACGTTTTTTGTATTAACATGTATAGATTCGGATAATTTGTAGTATGTTCACAATACATGGTTTCAACAATATAGTTAGTTTGGACTGTTATCCTAGTTTAACTAGAAAGCTTTAACAGCTATTACGATCTATTAATTGGGAGTTTCACACATGTCGGAAGTTCGTCTACCGTGAGATGTTGAGGGGTCAATTAAAGGCTGGTGACAGCACCACATTCAGGTAACAAATCTTGTAGGTATATATAATAGTACCGCCTAAAGACATTCTTTTGTTTCAATGTTTTTTCTCTTCTGTACAATACTTACTCTGAAAATACTATTCCATTTAGTATCTAAGACTTTCTTCTTACTCGTCACGCCTGAGGTGTTGGTTACTGGGGTCGCAAACGCTGGGTAGCCGATGGCTAACACTGTGTTGTTTCCTTGTGTTTAGGTGTCATCCTCCGTTGTGGTTGTCCGGAAAGGTGTGTCCAGAAAAACCATGTTAGGTCACTCTAGTCCAGCTGATTTTACTCTGTCAATAAATTAGCGCCATCCGGTGTGTAGGTATCATCCCCGTTGGTGGCCGGAAGGTGTTCCGGAAAACCGAAAGGTCACCGTAGCAAGATTTTACCTCAACAAATTGGCGCCATCCGTGGGACCCCAATTCCAAACTACCAAGAGTTGCGAATGGCGGGTCCTACATCCGAACCAATTACACCGTTAAACCGTGTCACAGGAAGTAACAACAACAATAATGATCACTCACCTAGCTTGCAAGACCAAATTCTGAACCACATCTCCTCACTCAAAACTCTCATCAAGGAGCACAATAAGAAGGCTGGAACGCTAATTACACCCATACGCTTGACCTTTGGTGACGAAGGTGGGTAGGGCGACAAAGGAAAGGACAAGGGGAAAGGTCTAGCGGAAGAGGTGGACGAAGACCTCAAGAAGCCATACAAGGAAGTCCTGAAGTCACCCTTCACTAGATGAATCATCAAATTCTCAGCCCCAAGTCACCGGATGCCTGCCAATTTAAAAATATATGACGGCTCCACCAATCCCGATGATCACATTACCCATTTTGTGGGAGTGGCAAACCAAGGAGAATGGGAGATGCCAGTATGGTGTAGAATATTCCAGCAAACATTGGACGGACCTCTAAGGGGATGGTTCGACCGAATGCCCAACGGATGTATCGACGGCTGGGCAGACCTACGTGAGAAGTTTACGGAAAGGTTCGCCATGAGTAGAAGGTGTAGCAAGGACCTAACTGAGGTCTCAAAGATAGTTTGAATGGCCAACGAGACGTTATCAGACTTCAAGGAACGATGGACTGAGGAGATGGGATACATCCAGGGGTGCCGAAAGTGATGCAGATATCGGCTTTCATGAGTAACTCAAAATGCCCCGAACTAGCTAGATGATTCGCTGATCAAGTCCCGCAAACTGTAACGGAAATGATGAAGCGGGTGGATAACTTCGTCAAATCCGAGGAAGCTTACAAGAGCACAGAGTTGCCTAAGGGAGAACACCCAGAAAGAGGGAAATGAACACCATACAAAGGAGCTCGCCCGCCATGCATGATGCAAGGAGAAGGCCCACCCAAAATGGACGGGTATAACACCTATAACCGAAGGGATCATTATCAGCCATATGTCCCACCAAGACAACCTGGTCGGAGGTATGATAATAGAAGATTTGAAAGCCGGAGGCAAGAGGTCAATCAGTTCGGTTTGGAAGCCTTGATAAAAAGGCCGAAAGAAATACTAGCCACCGAGCTTTAACTTCAATTACCCCCATGCCCGCCAATGATTGGAACTCCGAAGATAGAGAACTTGGATAGATATTGCGATTATCATGAAGAGAAAGGGCATTACACCAACGACTGCTATCAACTGAAGAGACAATTAGAAGCCGCATTAGAATCAGAAAAGCTCAATCACCTGGTCAAGGACGTAAGACAGAGAGGCAACAACCAAGGAAGACAAGCGAGGAATAACAACACCAACGACAAGGTAATCAACATGGTATACGTAAGGGCTGAAGGTAAAAAGCGCAAATGCTAGCGGGAAAGGGAAGAGGATTGGATGAATGTACCAATAACTTTTTCCCCGATCCAATCCGATGATGTGTCCGATGAACCGCTCATAATCGAAGCATAAGTGGAAGGTTACCTCGTCCTAAGGGTTTTTGTGGATCAAGGCGCAGCGGTACAAGTAATGTTTGAACACTGCTTTCGCAATCTGCCTATGACATTGCAAGCTCGGTTGACGCAAACCCAGATGGAGTTAGTGGGATTCTCTGGAGAACAGTTGCTCCCGATGGGTAAGATTGAGCTAGAAGTTATGTTCGGAAGCGAAGGGTTATACCGAAAAACTATGATGAAATTCATGGTAGTGCAGGCGTCATCTCCGTACAATATCATATTGGGGCGGACCGGAATGAGGGAACTCTGAGCCGTTCCATCCACAATGCATGCAATGATGAAGTTCCCAACCTCAAGAGGAATTGCCGCGTTGGTTCCTTGGACAACGGCAATTTTCGAATGCCGACAGTTCGAAGGAAAGCAGACCTTACCAGAAGAGCAGCCGAAAGAAAGGATGGTGAAGAGGGATGAAAATGTTGTAGAAGAAGAGGTCATTGTCAATCCCGCTATCCCTGATCAAAAGGTCATCATCGAAACACAATTCTTTTTAGCGTGTCAAAAACAACTGATAAACTTGTTAAGAGATAACCAAGACGTGTTCGCTTGGCAACCCTCAGACATGGCCGGGGTCCCAAGATGAATAATACAACACTCCTTAAATGTAAATGTGAGCAACACCCCAGTGGCGCATCACCCAGTGGCACAGAATATGAAGAATTCTTGGTCGGAAAAAGCGAAGCAGTGTGAAGGAAGTTGAGGTAATATGGATAAGGCTGTATTGTAAAGCCAATGCGGGGTTATCCGAATTGGCATTTAATCAAGTTCTAGTGAAAGAAGGTAGAAGGCACCGAGAGGATGTGCATCTGACTTCAAGATGTAAATTCGGCATGTACGAAGGATTTACTACCCTTTACCAGAAAATCGATTAAAGATAGAGGCATTATTGGGAGGATTCCCTTTTAGTGTTGTTTGGACGCATTCCGAGGCGTACCATCAGATACAAATGTCAGAGGAAGACAAAGAGAAAACAACCTTTTACATCGATCATGGAACTTACTGTTATGCCAAGATGCCATTCGGTCTGAAGAATGCAGGGGCAACTTACCAAAGGCTGGTCGATTCGGGTTTTCAAGCACAATTGAGAAGGAACTTAGAAGCTGATGACATCAAATCTTAGTCTATTTTTCTGCCTTCATTTGTATCATATGATATTAACCCATTTTGTTATAGTTATTGCAAAGAATTGTTGATTAATCGTTATATTGAGATTGCTTAGTAATTATGAAGTAATTGGTGAAAAATAAGCAAAATAGGCGCGCATTCGAGAGCTTAAATGAAGATATTTTGAAGATTACTATTCTAAAGACCAATACGCGGTTCCATCAAGAAGGTCGGCTTAGTCCGTTTGACTGCACTCATCAAAGAACCACAAAAGGAAAAAAATAAGATCAATCGCCGTATCCACAGAGAGATCAATTCGTCGTATTACAAGTTATGGATATAATATAATATTTAGAAGATATCAAGCACCGTGGTTTACTCCATGAATTCCCTATTACGCCGTATCCAATCATGGATACGCCGTATAGAATGACTTCCAGTACCTTATAAATAGAAACTAAAAATGAGTTTTGAGTGTGTCCTAAATAATATTCTCGATACCATAAACAATAAAAGTCGATTTTCAGAAGAGAAGCAAGAGAAGAAATGGTAAAGCAACGTATTCCATTCCATAAGGAGACAACGTGTAATTCCATATACTTAGTAATCATCTGTTTTTGGTATCATTCGTTAACTCGGTTAGTTAACCTTGGCTAAATTATTACTTTTGTATTTATTATGACATTTGAAGGCTAATACCTTCAGGTATTAGCCATTATTATGAAGATTTGAATGTTTGGTATTTGTTTATCTTGATTTCTTGATTTTTCGTTGAGGCTTGTTTTATGTTTATCTCTTTTATATCTTGTTACGCGCCTTTTTGTAATGCGAACCTATCATTCAACTGGATTAGTGTAGAGGACAAGTAGATCTGAGTCCGGGATAGCTATCCATATATTAATTTACACATATCGAATTATAGGATCATAAAAATTGTCTTCCTTAAGCTTGTCTAGGATAAGATTCAAGGATTAAACTTAATTGGATATTCCATGGGTTTATTGATCAATGTTGACTAGTGAGTTTGAATCTAGATAATTCAATAATAACGTTTTTTGATTCCATTAGAAAGTTAGACAAAGTGGACTATCTAGTGTATAATTTGCCATTTTAAACAGGTAAGTGGGGTATAGTTTTGAGCTAGGGTTTAACAAGATCACCATTTGTTTTATCCCTAAGATAATTATAATCAGAGAATTTAAGGTTGGCTTTATTTTGCGGTAATTTTTTTTTTTATTTTAATTATGACAGAATTAATGTGTCTAGGTCTTAGGATGACGTAACGCCTAAGTCTAAGAATGATATGTCACCTTGAGAGAAGAAATCATTACACTAAATAAACAAACCAATGTTCTAATCGGATTAATAATGGTTAATACAATGTTCTATCATTAGGCTCGACCGATCTTTTATATTATGTTGATTAGCTTGCATGGGTAAAAGTGCCTTGAATTGATTGTAGTCACCAACCAAACCGTGCCAGTCTCTCAGGCTGAAAACCCCCTTTTTCCCTTTAGAATTAGGATTTAGACTAACATAGGTTTAACATAGGTTTAGAATAGAATTAACATAGATTGGATAACCAATATATTAATTAAATTGAAAGATTTAACCTCACTCTCATTGATCGACACTCTACTTACCACGAAACTACCACCGATCGGGTACACTGCCCGTTAAAGTATTGTTTTTGGTTGAGTTGGCAAAATATAAATTTAAAACTTGAATCAATAAAATATACCATACAACGACAGCACATAAAGTTTTTGGCGACGCTGCCGGGGAGTGAAAATTAATCTTAATTTTTATTTGATATTTTGGTTTTTAACATTAGATTAGATCTAACCCTTAGGATTAGTGTATATTCTTGTATATTATGTAATATTTATATATTTGTATTTAATTGTTTGCTTGTATATATTCGTGTTTAATTGTTTGCGTATTTAATTATTTTCTTAAACACACTGTTCTAGTCGATAACAGAATACGGCGTATCCACTTGCACTGGATACAACGTATCCAACCTTCTGACCAATACAACGCATTCAGTCCAATTGATTAATACGGCGTATCCACTTTCATTGTATACGACGTATCGATTGTCTAGAACAGAAGCTAAAATCTTGGTTTTCCTATTTGATTTTTGTGCTAATTTTTTTTCTATCCTAAAAGAGTCCATCCTACTGATTGTTTATCCCTTGTTTCAGGTAGTGCATGACATGGAGTTCAACGAACGAACTATTCACCCCTTACAAAGAACCTGAACAAGAATTTCAATCACCTAGGAAACACTTCAAGACACTAAGCCTTGACGAATTGAGATCGCCTGATTTCAATCTACTTTCTGACCAAGAATACTCGGAAGAACAAGTTGCGGAAACAATGGCGAAAACCATGGAGCAATACATGATTAAAACCCGGACTGACTATGGATTAGGAGTTGCCAGGCCTAAAATCGATAACAAAGATCAATTTGAACTGAAAGGCCAATTTCTTAATGAGCTTCGAGAAAACACATTTAGCGGTTCGGATAATAAAGATGCAAATGAACACATTGAGAAAGTTCTCGAAATCGTTGACTTATTCGATGTTCCTAATTGAGGAAAGTTCTCGTAAATCGTTTCTTATTTGACTTATTCCATGTTTCATAACATCATGTGGATCCCTAAATGCTCGGAGTCTTCCATATATATCGCCTTTGACTAGGGTTCGTAGCTCTTTGTACTAAGAAAACGAAACCAAAACTGGTTCAATCAAAACTTGGGAAGATCTTAAAACTAAGTTTTTGAACAAATATTGCCCACCTGGTCGAACTACGAAGAAAATGGAGGAAATCAACAACTTTCAACAAGAATCAGATGAAACCCTTTATCAAGCATGGGAACGCATTAAAGAACTCTTGATGAAATGTCCTCAACACTACTTGACCAAGATGCAGGAGGTGATTTTGTTCTACGATGGGTTGGATATTCCAACACGACAGATTCTTGACTCAAGAGGTGCCGTTCCAACCATGACAGCTGACGATACTAAAAAGTCTATCCAAAAAATGGCAGAATACTCTCAAAAATGGCACAATGGAACATCTAGAGGAAGAAGTACTAATACTTCTGACGGACTAGCTGCTATACAAGCACAACTGAACAATCTAGGAAGAGAGATCAAGGAGGTGAATGAAAAAGTTTATACTGCTCAAGTAGGATGCGAACAATGCAAAGGACCCCATTACACAAAAGATTGCCCACTCAAAGAGGAAGGAAAAACTCTCGAAGAAGCTTACTATACGAAATTTGGTGAACCTTTTCAAGGAGGGGGATATAGAGCAATAGCTCCAGGGTACTATCAAAGGAATAACGCAAACCCTTCGTACCAAGAACGAAGGCAATCTATGGAAGATACCCTGAGTAAATTCATGAGTGAATCATCAAAGAGACACAAAGAAAATTCCAATTTGATCAAAGAAATCCGAGCTACGACAGATGCTGCCATAAGGAACCAAGGAGCATCAATCAAAACTTTAGAAATACAAATCGGGCAAATGAGCAAGGTACTATAGGAAAGAGGATTTGGAAGCCTACCAAGCTCAACTGAAACAAACCCGAGAGACCAAGTCAAGTCGATTTCAACCACTATTGAAGCTGATTCATACTCGATACGCCGTATTGGATCATCCCAATACGCCGTATCCACTGGACAATACAAGTCAAGACAAACGACGGTTCCTTTTCCAAGTCGTTTGGATAATCATTACTGTGAAGATGAAGAGGGGAACTATGGACCAAAATTCACGGAAGCTTATGGAGCTTCACATATCAATAACACCATACCCCGAAAGGAGAAAGACCTAGGGAGTTTCACTCTACCTTGCTTTATTAATAATACTTGCTTTGACAATGCCCTTGTTGACTTAGGAGCTAGCATTAGTGTTATGCCTCTCTTGACCTACCTTAACTTAGGATTAGGCGAATTAGCTCACACTAAGCTGACAGTGGAATTGGCAGATAGGACAATGAAATATCCAAAAGGAATTGCTGAAAACGTACTAGTAGGAATTGGTAAATTTACTTTCCCAGTAGACTTTATAATTCTTGATATGCCCGAGGATATCAAAGTACCCTTGATCCTCGGAAGACCATTCTTGTCTACCGCCCGTGCTAAGATTGATGTTTATAAAAGAAAGATTACTTTAAGGGTTGGGGAAGAAAATATTATTTTTAAAAGTGTTAAACCTGCTAGTAGTATAATTAAGAGGGTCTACATGCTAAGTTTTAGAGAAAGAATGGAACTTGATTTAGAAGTTAGACTTATGGGAGAGACTTTGGTGTTGAATAGATCATTAGACCCTTTCTTGGAAGATTACATTGGATTAAATGATCTAAATAAACCATTTGAGCTTAAAAGAAATCAAGGTGATGATTTAATGCCCACCATTGAGGAAGGTGAGGTAATTGAGGAATTTAGAACTAGGGATGAAGATCTTGATACTTGAATTAATGATTTCCCTAGTTATTGAGATGATGATAAGAAAATCCATATAGATTGTGCTCACAATTTAAAGTTTTCATGCATGATAGGATTTGAATTTACTCACGCTAACTTTTTCCCATTATTATATGTCAATGTGATGTCTAAAAAGTTTCATAATTCAATAATGAAAGATAAAATGGTGTACAAAAGGGAATAATGTTGTAAGAGCCTTAATGAATGTGACTATTTTTGTTGGAACCTTTTCTATTATGACTGACTTTGCAGTTTTAGAGGATATGGATGCTTATCGTGATAAAGGAATGGGCGATGTTATTTTTTGGGAACCATTCTTAAGAGAAGTTGGAATTAAAACAAAATGATTCGAAGGAAGGATTACCATTTACAATGGTGATGATAAAGTAACTTACCAAATGGTGCGATCACATCCGAGGTTTAAAAACCACACTAATGAGCAATGCAACAAAATCTCACCATTATTAAAGGTAAGTGAAGTGGATATGAAGAATGGAATCTCGCATGCATACCAAAAGCTTAAAGGGTTCTATAAAGGAGTTTTAAATCTAGGACCCAATTACATTCGAGATGCGAAGATGGAAGAATGGCTCACACGCGGGCACATTAGCGTGCATGAGATGGACTGAGAAGGAAGCTGAAGAAAAGTCTAACTTAAAGACTTCATTGTAAACAAAAGTGCTTCCCTAGAGACAACCCGGATTGTTATTTAATTTTGTTATCGAGTCTGTCTTCACAGACACCAATATGGCGTATCCGCTCCATACCATATGGCGTATTGGTTGTCTGGACGTTATCAGTTTTTATTTTTATTGCACTTTAAAAACATTATTGTCAGTTCTGGAATACGGCATATTCACTAAACTGATACGCCGTATCTACCAAAACTGACTCGTATTTCATTTGTTTAGTTTAGTTTAAATTAACCGTAGGTACCAAGATAGGAATGCAATTGTTTTTCCTATATTTTATACAGGACCTCGAGAAAGAATATCGACGAATATTGGTGAAGAATTTACAAATCTGGAAATCCTAAAGTGTTAGAGTCTTGAAACTTCAAGGCGGCTGTTCAACACAATCTTGCTCATAAACGCAACTTGGAGAATCTACCGAGCAAATATCAAGGGAGTTTCTCATTCTAATTCTTTTTTAAATTATCGTATTTAATGTTTTATATATACAACGAGGATGTTGTATAATTCAAGTGGAGGATGAAATTAAAATGTTTACTTGTCATAATTTTCACATTAAAATGCTTAAATTATGCTCAAATTTAAAAGAATTTCAAGTATACTTTTGTGAAATTACATGTTACATAACCCGCACATAATAACCCTTGTTAGATATTGTGAGGATTTAACCTTTCCGTTTCTAAATGTTTCCCTAAATTCCATAAAATATGAGTGTGTCGGTGATGTTGTAGACTTTAGAACTTGGCTTGGTATATCACTCGAGACCACAATAATGAGTATTATGGATTTAATTGGAGTAACTTGTTTAAATTGGTAAATCTTAGGATGACACCCAATTCATCTTTACATGTTGCTTATTAACTAATTACACCGGTTAGTTAACCTCTCATTTAAACCATTTTCCACTCTCATCTTTAGAGTGATGATCCACTAGAAAAACCCATAGAGCCAATCCTTTAAGAATTTACACCAACTATTTGTTTCGTTACACCTTTACACCTTAACCTACCCAGTTAGATTAAGTTTAATTTATAGTTGCTAGTTGCTTAAAGTGTAAAGTTTGTATTTCCCGAGTCTTGTGTCATTTTTAATCTTTGGTGCGGTTAGAAATTTGCACATTGCAAATGGGAATGTATATTAGTAGTCAAAACTCATGTGATTTTACTACCATCACAATTATTGGTGAATCCAAAGAACGAAGGAACTATCGAAGAAATTATCCAGAATTATTATGATCATGAAAATAGTGAAACTACACTGAGATTTGAAGAATAGTTTGAAAAAAAGGAGAGAAAGAAAGTTGGAAGATAATCGTTTCGCAACTACCGAAGGAATTACACGAAGGATCGATTATTCGTTGATACGTCTAAAAAATCAACGATGTAGAGTATTGTACAAAGTGGAAGATATCGCCACTTACCTTATAGAGTAGTAAAGTTATTGGATGATTGGGAATTTGACCGTTAACGTGGAACGCCAACTTAGGTTGATTGTTTTTTTAATCTATGATCAAGACGTTGTAAATAGTTGTGTCCTTTATCATGGTAACGGTCGAGAAAAAAAAAAGAAAAAAATAAAAAAAAAAAGTAATAAAGAAAGGAAGAAAAAAAAAAAAAAGAAAAAGAACAAAAAAACAAAACAAGAAATAGACAAAAAAAAAAGAAAAAAAAAAAAAAAAAAAAATAAAAAAAAAAAAAGATCAAATATGAGAAAAAAAAAAAAGAAAAAAAAAAAAAAAAATAAAAAAAAAATAAATAGAGAAAAAAAAAAAAAAAAAAATAAGGAAGAAAAAAAATAAAAGAAAAAGAAAAACAAAAACAAAAAAAAAAAAAAAAAATAAAAAAAAAAAAAAAAAGATAATAAAAATAAAAAAAACAAAAAAAAAAAGAATAAAAAAAAAAAACAAAAAAAACATGAAAAAAAAAAAAAAAACAAAAATGCAAAAAAAAAAAAAAAAAAAAACAAGTATTCTATCAACTGTATCTTAAGTCTTAATCCTATGTGGTTTCTTGATTTTATTTAACAACAATTTACTACCCTCACACCTGATGATTAGGCCACTACTGGTTTTAGCGAATGAGACTTGATTCGAGCGTGCATGTCTAATTCCATCATTACGGCCATGTATGCATGGTCTTAGTTGCCTCGTTGTGTTTACGAACTTTTGGTGAAGTATAAGTAAGGTTCATATCCATAACATTCTACATCCTAACTATGGTTAAATTCGAATAGGGATGTGATCAACACACATGTCTAATTCTGTCAATACGCATGTATGTGTGCTTCAGCTGCCTTGTTGGAATGGTACTTCTGGTGAAAGATTGTAGATTGATCAACCCTGATTGCGGGGGCGTACAGCCTTTCCATACAAAAACCAATATTTAACCAAAATAAACTTGTTTACTCTTGTCTATAAAGTGGTATGAGAAGTGTATCCTGGTCAAGTTTATAATAGAATACTCATACCGACCGAGTAATTAAGCGAAATTAGTTTACATGTTACCACATAGAATAGTTGAATTGTATTTGAGTGTTTTCATCTTCGTATTTCGTGAGGTGTTGTTGTGTACTTGTAAAAAGATTCTAATAAAATTGCTTTAAACGGAAATATCCTTAGGTATACATTTTATAAACTTCTAAGGCCTACTTGAGGAACAAGTAAGAAATTAATGGGGATATTTGAATAACATCAAATAACGTCTATTTTATAGCATCATTTATCCTATGTTATTAACCCATTTTGTATAGTTATTGCAAAGAATTGTTACTTAATCATTTATATTTAAGAATTGCAGAAATTATGGAGTAATTGTTGAAAGATAGCAAAAGGCACACATTCTGGAGCTTAAATGAAGATATTTTGAAGATTACTATTCTGAAGATCAATACGCCGTATCCATCAAGGAATATATGGCGTATGACGAAGCTGCACTCACACACAGACCACAGAAGGATAAAGAATCAATACACCGTATCCAGAGAGACTCAATATGCCAAATTCAAGATATAGTATTTGAATATTCTGGAAGATATCAAGCGTGGTACCTACTCCAAGAAATCCCCAATACGCCGTATCTAACACTTGGATACGTCGTATTCAACCGACTTCCAGACCTTATAAATAGAAAACTCAAAAACAAGTTTTAAGTGTGCTCAATCATATTCTCGATACAAAAACCATAAAAGTCAATTTTCAGAAGAGAAAAAGAGAAGAAGAGGGTCGAGCAAAGAATCAATTCCATAGGAGACCACGTGTTAATTTCATATAATTTTAGTAATTGTTTTACGTTTTTGGTATCATTCATTAACTCGGTTATTTTACCTTGGCTAAATAATTGCTCTTGTATTTATTATGACGTTTGAAGGCTAATACCTTCGGGTATTAACCATAAGTATGAAGATTTAATGTTGGTATTTTTTTATCTTTGATTTCTTGATTTATCGTTGATATGCTTTGTTTATGCTGATCAATTAATACTTGTTTACTCGCTCTTTGTATGTGACCTATGAACATTCAAAACTGGATCTAGTGAAGCGGACCAAGTAGATCTAGAGTCCGGGATAGCTCTCCATATAGAGGAGTATAAACATCAAAATTATAGTTACACATATATTGTCTTTCTAAATCTGTGTCTAGGATACACTTCGGGCTTAACTAGTTAATTGGATATATAGCAATTATTAATGATGGTGTTGACTAGCAGGTGACAGATAATTCAATAAGTAACCGTTCTGATTCCAATTGGATAGTTGAAAAGTGGACGACTAGTGTATAAATTGCTATTAGAGCGGGTAATTAGTGAGTAAAGTCTCTATGAGTATTGGTTTTAAAACAAGATCACCATTGCTTTAATCCCTAAGATAGATTATAATCAGCGAATAAGGATTTAGAATAGAGTAGAATTAACATAGAATAGATATCCAAGATATTAATTAAATTGAGAGATTTAACCTCGCTTTAAGTGTTCGACACCCTACTTACCACAAAAATACTACCGATCGGGTACACTTCTGTTAAAGTGTTGTTTTTGGTTTAGTCAGCAAAATATAAATTTAAAACTTGAATCAATAAAATATACACCACACAATGACACATCAACCCCAAATCATGAGTAACTCTAATTTTACAAAGGACCCATCCAAAGTCACTGATATTGAATTGATGGCCCATATGATTGTTGTAAACAATTTGAGGGACTCGGTGTCTCTACCTACTTTGGCTGCAAAGACAAAGAAAAGGAAGTCTCAGACTTTAACTTCAACCTTACCCAAGTCATAAGGCCCTAAGGCTTCATAAGCACTCTCTAAGAAGAGAAAAAGACTTATGTCCAAAAATCCACCCACTAAGACCATGGTAACACCACCCAAGCCAACGGAGGGTTCTGAGCAATCTTACTCAGTCTCCTCGAGCACCGTACCTGATCCCTAAGATCTAGAGAGAG
Organism: Tanacetum coccineum; assembly: GCA_026074375.1. NCBI lineage: Eukaryota > Viridiplantae > Streptophyta > Magnoliopsida > Asterales > Asteraceae > Tanacetum > Tanacetum coccineum. Next base: position 27,679 of record BQNB010010645.1, read on the forward strand.
ACATACAACTTGATAGTATGGGATTGCCTTCCACACTCGATGAGGGCACTCGTAAATCAAAACCTTTACCTGAAAGTACTGCTACTCATACCAAAGACTCTGGGGGAAGCAAACAACCCCTTGACAGGGACATAACTTCCACGACTCCTGATGAAGGCACGGCTAAAACCAAGCTGCGTCCTGAAGGGTCACTTGGGGACAAAGACTCAGGGGGAAACATATCACTTGCGGATAGAGAACCAATACACACTCCTGTTGTTGATCCTTCAAGGACTGGTGCTAAGTACTAGGTGGATGAAACCCACTCCACTAGATTGAGGTACCAGTCCCTGACCAAAAACAAAGGTAAGACTTCTTCTGAAGTAGAGCCGGATACTGAACCTTTACAACTCCAAACTTTTGTTGATATTCAAGCCTTCCTGCTCTCTGATGATGAATTGGAATAAGAAAGTGATGAAGAGGAAGTGCTTGCTGCTGGGGATGACATGGATGAGGACCCTCAGGATGATACAGAAGTTAAAACTCCATCGCTAAACCAAACTCAACTTGAGCCATCTCATGTTTAAGAATCTGCTTCTGACGCATCCAATCCTAACCTCAAAAAATTTGATAACACTCTTCCTCTCACTGAAAGGCAATTGATCAAGTATCTTAGGAATATGTCCAGAGTCCTCTTCAATAGAATCACTGAGAAACAATAAGAATAACTTAAAGAAGCAGTAGTCTCCTATGCTGACCTTAAGGCCTCCGATGAAGAATACTATGAAGAAAACATTGCTCATCGAGATCAGACTGACCAACTTGTAGCTGCTTCCATGAGCTCTCTGGAAAAAAGCAGATCCTCTATCAGTGATCTCTACAAAGGACTGAATGTCATCACTGAGCTTCTCAAAGACATAAATAATGCTGTCAAATATGATCCTGCCACCAACAAGATAATTGATGAAGCCATCAAGACTTTTTCCAAGATCTCTACTCAAACTACTGAGATTCTCTCATTAGTTAAGACATTTGATTTTTATACTCTTCAGTCTACCATGCAAGATCTTCAGGCTTATGCTCTCAAACAAAAGGAAGCGTCAATTTCCTGGATAAAGTCTTCTACCAATATGGCTTGGAATCTTGGCTTAAGAATGACTGCCATTGAAATCTCTCAGACTGCTCTTAAACATGAAGTCTCCTCTCTCAGGAAGGACACTTTGAAGATAAAATCTATGATGGCAGAAATTTATCAGGCTTTCAAAGGTCAACCCTCTTTCGCTCCCTCGGGCAGTGTCACTCCAACACTTGCTCTCACTCACATTCCAGCAAATGTTAAGGGGGAGAATGCTACCAACACTGCCACTGAAGAACCTCTTTCTCACACTAAGGGGGAGACTGGAGACACAATAATGGCACAACCTAAAAGGATCATCATAATTTACCTTATCATCATTGTTATTAACCACTTCAAACGAGTCTGTCACAACTTCCACATCATCATCTTCCTCGTCCCATGTATGTTTCTCCATCAAATCAGCCATCACTTGTCTCTTTTAAATCTATTTTGCCTTCTACATTAATCTGATCATTTCCACAAGTTACCTCATAAACAAAATTAGGTACCCATCCCGTGATCTCCTTTGCTCTAACGCGTACTGCCTTTCTTTCAAAGATTATTTTAAATAAATCACCAATGATATGTGGTAAACATGTTAACACATACTCTAACGTTATACCGATTAGTGCCTTTAGCATCCTCAAAGTAAACAAGTTTACCCCTATTCTCTTGCCACCCTTGTAAAGGTATTTTTTGACCAAAGAAAAATAGGAACACCTTCAACATCGATCCACACAATCCTTTCTTAAACTAAAAATCTTGTTTTTATTTGTCTATTTTTGCGAACCAAGAACCCACTCCTTGGTGTTTCTAAAATTTCTCACATGCTTGATCATTTAGGAAATAAATTGCTACCCAAATCCTCCCAAATACTGAAATCACAAATTTTCAAAGCCTTCATTTGCACATATGTTTTGGATAATCAGAAGAGATTTGAACTCCTTCACACATGCAGCAAGTGTGAATCTCTCCTCAACCACGTTCAAGCATTCCTTATCCAAGACAATACATAGTTCAGACACATCACCATCTCCATTGCTATCCACCCTTTTATCACCTCTAAGCACATCTGTATAAAACAATGGTTTTTTATGGTTGTCAACAACCCATTCTTTGGAACCTCCTGCCTTAGTTTCTTTAGGTATTTGATCCTTCCTTAATTTACGTTTACGTTTAAGGTTTCATTCGTAACCCTAACTTTGCCAAAATCATTACTTAACTGTGGCCCCATTCGATCAAACACACTCCATGCACATAAGCTGATATACACCAATGATGGGAGAAACACAAGAAAAACCCTAATACAATTAGTGTTACAATACATAGGAAGAAATGGTTTCTTGTTTCTTTTGTAGTCTAGTCTCTTTGTATACCTTCCAACAAGGAAGTAGTTTTGCCTATGTAACGGGAGGAGATGTGGGACTCACCGTCATCCTTTGTACTTATATGTTTTTTGGAGTATTAAAATTTACCGGGTAAACCCTTTACCCAAAAAAATACAATACATCACGTATGGTTAAGAACAGTGAATCTATTCACCTTTATGACCCTAAACCCCCACCCCACCTGTAACATTTCATATTTTCTGGTTATTTCTGGACTCAATTATTATTATTATTTATTTTTAGAGTTTTACGCGTTCGTTTTTAATTATTATCCTATAGTTAAATCGCGTAAAATAAAAATCAACATTCGTCGTAAACGGACACAAAACAAATAAAAGTTTACGTCAACCAAGTGTTATACAATTATTTAGAGTATAATTGATAACTTTTCATATTATATTTTTATTGGTTACGTAAAACGTTTATGTTTCGCAATAAAATAAATTTAGGCATACCCGGAAGTACCTATACCTATCTATACTCAAACAAATACCCACTATTATACCCAATACCTAAAAACTAACTTATTTTCTCACTAAATAAGCCTTGTGGCCGGACCTAGCATGTGTACACAAGAAATAATCCTTAAAACCCCACTAACTCTAACCTTTTACAACTCATACCTTACACATAAGTACATTTCAATCCCATGTATCTAGAAATTGTCTTGTCCATGTACCCTAGACCCCCCTATGAACCGTGTATATGTCTTGGGAGGAGGAGAGGTCTTCCAAAGTCTTACAAAGTGTACCCTAAACCACCTAGCATCCCATGGTATGTTTAAGGTTGTTTACTAACAAACCACTACTATAAAAGGAAGGTCTTATGTTCATTTACACATACAATTCACACTTGCAAGTAAACCAAGCAAAAATCTCTCTCTTTTACAACCAAAACCCACGGCTAACATATATACATTAGGGTTTCATTTTCCTTTTGGTTCTAAGGTATTCCAAGCATACAAGGGTTCATTCTAAGTATATCTAAGGGTGTCTAAGTGTATTGGAAGCTTGGGATTGTGGTTAATCAAGGGTTATAACAAGAAGATATTTAGGGTTTTCCAAATTAGGGTTTCGAATTTGGAAGCTTTACTAGGGTTTTTATATTGTGTTCATCATTCTCCTCATCTCCTATAAGGTCCATTTAAAGTATTTCATTTCCATTCATTCATTATCTTATGTGTACATGCTTGTTATATAAGTTAATCACCACCTAGGTTCATTTTTATGATTTATGGAATATTACAAAGACATATGTAATTCGAATTTTACATTATTGTTGGTGAAATGATACTTAAAATGGAAGTAAACATTCTATATAAGTGTAAATTAATTTATAAGTTTAATTTGTAAATTAGTTTGTATTGAAAGTTTTATTTACAAGTTTATGTATAAAAATATCATGAGGACATGGATTTCATTTGGACAAGTATTGTGGACATTTATAAGACTTAATATATGTGAGAAATATGGTATAACACTTGGTGAAAGAATGGTGCAAAGTTTCTAAATAAAAGGAATTATAAAACTTGATTTATTAATCACAAAACCCTAATTAATTTTATAACCTACTATTTGAATTCGTGTATAAGGGTATATATTTTATATTTTATTCAATTAGTACTTATCACAAGGATCGTAAGCATATAAGAAACTTGAAAAACCGAGCAATAATGAAGGAGATATGACATTTTTAAGTTTACAATAATTAAATGGATAAACGTGATTTTATAAAAGTTATTTTATACAAATGCCTACTGTTACAGATCTGATATATAGAAATAAATATTTTATAAACATAGTACTTTTCATAAGGAATCCAAGGACGTAAGAAACTCGGAAAACGAATTTAAAATAAAGGTGATACGTTATTTACAAGTTTAAGTTAAAAAGTATTTTTATAAAAGTAAATTTATAAAAATAAGTTACTGTTCATGATAGTATACTATTGGAAAATAATTTTCATCAATAGAGCTTTTAATTACGAAGACGTGGACATAGGAATCACTAAAAACCGAATTAAAACGAACAAAATACAATTAAAATACGATTTCAATAATTAAAGTTATAAAAAGTATTTTTATAAACTTTCACTTACTGTTACTGTTCATAACAGTGCCAAACCATATTATAAATATAATATTTGATTAGAATTTTCAAATACGAATCCATACATGTAAAGAACAAGCGAAACGGATTAAATATGAGTAAGTTATGACTTTTGGAAGGTTACGACGATTAATTATATAAAAGTAGTTTTATATAATTTTATAAAAACAATTAGAACTACTGTTCATCAAGGGCATAAATATTATAAATATAATATTTTGATAGATATTCTTAATACGAAACCATGGACATAAGAAACACTTGAAACGGGGTTAAAACGATAAAGATACGAGGTTTATAAAACCGTATGCACTATCTTCACTTTTGTGCACTATTTCATAAAAACAATTACACCAATTATATAATATCATTATATAATCAATAATAATATTAAAACATGAATTATTAACAAGCAATCAATTGTGAGACGAAAACCACACTTTATTTTACGGATATAAATATAAACACCTTTATTCAATAAAGTACGATTTAAACATTGTTTTGACATTTAAAACTAAACAAAGACTATTAGGTGGTGGTGTAACTATATAACTTGTGATGTAGTATTATTAAGTTCATTGTACTCATACGGCCTATATTTAATTAGGTTGCATTTGGTCTTATCTGTGACGTTTCCATTCACTTGATTCATATACCTCAGTTTATTCACTAAGATGAGTTCATAGCCCCATGTTTTACTATATCAATGATTTACAACTTTTAGGGTGAGGAACATGCATTGTTTTACAAATAGAATGCAAGTGTACATTTTATCATGATTACGTGTTTGCCTAAGTAGCAATAACCCACTGTGCCCATTATCATGAACTGTAAATTACTTTGTGTGAGCGCAAATGTTATAAATAGATCTATTTAGGATTGACATCCCCATCCGGGTAAGTAGCTCTCACTGGTGTCACAGAGTGAACCAACGGATGTATACCATGTCGGATTTGGGATGTTGCGGGTTAGAACATCATCAAGGGCAATGTTGGCAATTTATATTGCAAATCATACATGTCGAGCTTCAGTGTCATGAGCTTAGGGAAACGTAATTACACTTTGTGATGTTGCAATCTGCAGCATTATCATACACTTGTGAAATCTTTCGGCCCTACATTATATTACATAAACCTAAGGGGGGGGGGGAGGGGGGGGGGGGGGGGGGGGGGGGGGGGGAATTCACCAACTTTATGTTGACGTTTTAAAGCATGTTTTCTCAGGTCAATGAGGCACGAGGTGCTAAGGATACATTGGGGATACTCTTTTGGGGAGTCATGCATAAAAGATTTGGAGTCATTACATCTTGAGATTTTTGTTATGATCTAAAATCTTTGTTATCAAATGTTAAACAATTTAAGCCGTTGCGCTTTGTATTAAACAATTTCAATAAATCTAATGTATCGTATTTTAAACGACTCTTTTAGAGGTCATTCTCATATCTTGTGCTATTGATCTATGAAGTAACGCTCCCGGACTCATTATTCCGCTGCGACCCAATCTGAGGGTGTTACAAGGTCAATCCTTAGCTTGACAAGATCCAAAATTAGGACACTACCAACGAACTTTTCTTCGATGTAGATGGACTTAAACCCAAAACCTTATCAATCTTCTCATTACCTTAACAAACAAAAGGTAAAAGTTCAAAAAGGCCATTTCGGTATGTTAACATGATTTTAACACAAATTTCAGCCACACATAATATTATAATATCATTTAAATTAATTTTTTTACCTTGTTGACTAATAACACATTCATAGGGTATAAGATTCATTCCGTCTCTGACATCTTTCACTAAGCAAACATTCAGCGGCAACATAGGACGCCACCCATTCATATAACTTCAATGGCTTATCAATAAAACAACATGATCATACCTGGATCTCCAAACGTCTCATTAATCCGTTTAACTGTATAATAACTTTTCGTTTTCACTTATTTTACATCTTTACATGTTGCTCTTGCAGGATTTGCTATTTGTACTGAAACAGCTTTCCCTTCTCAACATTTTGGATTAGGAATTGTTCCATTGCTAATAGCTTCAAACTAACACCTTTAAAAATATCCAAATCATTAGCAGATAATCATGTGACATTATCTCTAGAGCTACTTCCTCTCTGCAATAATCCCTTAACAATAAAGAACCAGATAAGCCATGTGACATTAATCTTGAACACACAAACTTGTCATGCAAGTTGCTGGCCCAATGAATCACTTAGTTGCAATTGAATTCAAGTTGCAGCAAAGAGGAGATACACGGTGCAGACCCATCGGGCCTTGTCACAAATTTCACAAACATTGGCTTCACTCTCACTAAACCACATTGTAAACAATTCTGGTCCTTTGATGCTGATGAAGTTGGCTCAGCAGTCGATTGTAATAGCCTTAGCAAGAAGGGGCTTACCACATCCAGGAGGACCATAGAAAAGAACCCCTTTTGAGGGTGATATTCAAAATTTCTCAAATTTCTCAGGGTGCTCCATGGGATATTGGACAATCTATCACAGTTAAACAAAAAGGAAATAGACTCTCCAATAAGTGAAACAAATCGTGTGATGATGTATTAGTTAAAGTAGTTCACGGTTTTTCATTACCTCTTGAAGCTCACGCTTAATGTTCTCGAGACCTCCAATATCATCCCAGCTACAATTGGGAACTTCCACAACCTGTTTTAGGTCCCCAAAACAAAAATGATGACTCATTTAAAACTAGTTCATTTAAAAGAGTAGCTTGGAATAGTTTTGTAAAGTATGGATACACATACAGTCTCACACAAAGCATATGGGTTGCTTGTTCCAAAAGCTGTTTGGAAATATTCATTTGCGATTGCCATTGAGTTTAGTATCACAGCATCAATAGAGTTGTCTTCCAAATCAATGACTTCCATCTTTTCTCTGTTATCAAAACAGTTGGTGATCCCTTCATCAAGCACCTACTATAAAAAAACATGGTTATTCATATTAAACATCAAGTATATAAAGATGACCCTTAGGAAGAAGATCACGCAAAATTATCAAAAGAAGATCTTCATTCATCCCTTTTTCATGATTTTCATCAACCAACAAATGACTCACACCATAATCCTTGACACGATGATATTCGTACATGATTGCAAAATATTAAGAAATAAAAATAATAAAGTGTAAAACCACAAAGTTTCTCCATTTCGAAAATTTAACTCTTATCCCTTAAAACCTTTTAAGTTAGAAATTACAAACCAACTTCATTATTGAATCGATTAAGTCCGTAAACTTTGCTTTTTATAGTGGTTTAATACCAATACTTTTTTTGTACAGATATGCATATTGTGCCAAAATAAGCCAAGAAAAAGGTTGAAGGACTAAACCACTGTGAAAAAATGTTATAGGCGATGTTAAACCACCAAAAGGGTAAAAGTTAATTGGTTTTACCGTTATTAACCCAAATACTAAACACTAACACAATTTTGAAAATAAGACAACTCAGAATCGGATATAGGTACCTTCTGTTTCTTTTGTTTTTCTTTAAGTTTGACACTAAGTGCCTTCTTGGCATTATCTGTCTATCTGACTCCAAATCTCCAAATGCAACAGACCATTAGTTTTATATGATTCGTGGGGTGATTGTTTGGCCCTCTAAATGGATGTACCAGAATTTTATCAATCTCACTCGAACTATCCGACAGATTTTCAACTCTTCTGTTGGTTTCTGAATACATATGTATCTACAAAATATACACGATAGAAATAAACAATGACTATTAATTTATAAAAGTTGAAACAACCAAGTGCATAGAAAGATCATAGCCTATTGTACCTCTTTTTGTGTAGAACCCATGACGTTCGTCAAAATCAGCTCGATAGTTAGGTAATGGAACTTTGCTTACCGGAAGTGACTTCCCTTTACTATACGCATGGCTTACTTTCCAAAAAAAACCAAGAGAGCAATGTGAGGTAAAAAAATACACGAGACTAAAGATATGTCCTTTAATTTGTTTTTTGGCACTTACATATATAGGTCTATCTGATACGCCAATTCGGAAACAGTTTGTTGATCACCTCGACTAAAGTAATGTTTTATTATCGACTCTACATCTACACCCCTTTTCATTTCCTCCATTTTCCCCACCAGTTATTCTTATCAAAAACCTCTACCTGAAAGAACCACCATTTTATCACGAGTTCCAAGTAGAATATATACATAATACATCCGTATTCAATATTAATCAGTACATACAAAAACAACAACATGTTTCTAAAATAATTCAATTCAGGAATTTCATCAAACACTTATGCATAAAATCAAAATAAAACAATAGAGGAAGATATAGTCACATTCATATCGAATAAGGTTGATTTCGAAATATTTTGAAAATACTAATAAATCCCACAAATCATGCCAAGTGAATATAATGATTCAACATAATAAATCGAAATGCACCTGAATTTGAGAACTGATAAGATTTATATATATCCGATTTTGTGTTTGTGATAATAGACTTTTGTAATTATTACAGTCATAATCGGGCGTGTTTTGATGTATATGTTTTGGTTTGATTATGAGTAATTGATTGAATGTGGTATGAATAATAATTAGGGTTTTTGTTTGATGGTTCGCCTAATTTGGGGGGAAAATTCCTGATGATATGTACTGATCCGAATGATAGATTATGAGTAATAGATTCGATGCGGTATGAATAATAATTAGGGTTTTTGTTTGATGGTTGGCCTTGTGGAAAAAATTCAAGTTGATGTTTTTTGATCCGAATGGGAGTTAATGTCAATGTTTTTCTTTGTTTAAAGTCAACCTTTTTTCAGGATCGTAGGATTAGATTATTTGCCAGTGTCATTTTTTAAGAGTTTTGAGAGGAAATCTAGTTGAAGGTAAGCTTGTTTTATATAAGGGAGGATAAGTCTTATTTTTTTCTTGCTTACTTTGAAATATACATAAGAAATTCTTCACTCTCACTTATTCTAACCCAACTATCTATTATATATAAAGATTGGGCCCTCCTTATTAAATTGGAGGCTTCAAGAGGAGTACCCCAAGCTTCTATTGGTGTACAGTTTTTGAAGTTTTAAGAATACAAAGAATTATTTAATCCTCTAATTAAAGCTTCAATCATCAAATGAATGTAACCATCAAGATGAAGTTGAAGTGTTGTCTCACATCTATAAATAAGATATGTATTCCTTTAGCTTCACATGCGATTTTTGCCATTCTTTGATGCGTGTTTAATGGTTGCTGAACTTTTTTTTCCATTTTTGGTGAAAGAGATAGGAACTGATACTACATCCATAGCCATAAACAAAGTAAAAGAAGCTGTAATACTATAAAATTTACACTGTGCGTCTCTCAGTTTATAAAAAAGGTAAAAGTCACTCACTTTAACTTTCTATATCTCTTCATGCTTACAACCTTTCATCTATTTTCTTTTTTAGAGATAAGCATCTACTTTCTGTTATGATGTCTTTGTATTCTTTACGAGTAGTACTGTATTTTGCTAGAGGACGTAGAGAAAAAGAAAAAGGATGAAAAATATGAATGAAGATTTCAAGATGATGATTTCGTTTTCTTTAGGTAAAAAGTATAAATTCTTCTCTTAATACTAATTTAATTTCTTAGTCCTTTTTCTCAGATGAAGGATAAAGAATAAAAGATGATTCGCATAGATTTATAAGGTGAAATTTATATCATTTTGTTTTTTATGTTACTCTTTTTTATTTTATATATATCTAATGTGCTCCAAAAAATTATTGGGTACAAATATTAACAAATAAAAAGCTTATATCAGGTATTTTGATAATTTTGTTACTTCATTGATCTTTATAAATAATTGTATAACTGAGGATAGATATTGGCATTTATATTCTCTTTTGCAGGTGATAAACATACAAAGATAGAGAAACAGGAATAGATAATGGTGATGTTGATGTTGAATTGTCGATGGGTAGTTGAAAAGAAAAGATAGATTTTGGTTTAGATTCGGCAGAAAGGAAATTTGATGGCACTAAAATAATGATGCGACGTCATTAAGAATGTAAAATTAAGGGTGGAAACCTTGAAATTTAGAATTATTGTAAACTATTGGTTTAAATTTGTAACTCATGCTTTGAAAAGTGTACAAATTACGGTATTCAAAAGCATTGATTGTGATTTATTTTTGTAACAGAAAGCATTGATTGATTGTGATTTATTTTTGTAACAGAAAAAATTGATTGATTATATGATTTATTTTTGTAACGGAAAGCATTGATTATGTTTTATACAATGTTCATATTAACATAAAATTAAAAGTCGGTTATGGATTGAGAGGAAGTTGAAAATGTTGAAAAAATAATTAATGATTTAACCTAATACATGCCTATATAAACCGGCCAAAATCACATACACAAACACAAAAGTTTGGCTTAACCATAAGAACATAGCCCGTGCATCGCACGGGTCGTAATGCCCTCGCATAGAAAAAAAAAGTGCACACATTAACTAACGCAACTATGCACTGTTATCGATATACGCGAATAATCGTTTAGCAAGTTAAAAGAATACCATTTTATGGATTTGTTGCTAGAATTTAACCTTGGAATATTTATTTATACAATTGGCTCTTTGATACTACAAACCATCAAAATAGAAAAATGACGTGGAGGCAACTACTTGCTGACATGGATATTTCTGTTACAAGACATATGCATGGACAAACAACAAACATTTTCCTCAAATCACCCAAAGAACAAAAAAAGATAAAAAAACAAGAGGACATTTTTATGGTACCTGGTGTCATCATGTCCAATTTTTAATGTTACATAAATCAACATGCATGATCTATGGATGTTTTTAGGCTCGGTTTGTTGAAATCATTTGAAATCGGACATTCGATCATGAATGGCTGATTTTTCAGGTAACATTTGATGATTAAATGTTTAATGACAATCTGGCATTGGTATTTAGTTGATAATAATTTATATGACCTCGCACGAGGTCTAAGGTTCAAGCCTCCCTAGGTAAGCATTTTTGAAACGGTAATGCGAAACTCGCCCCTTTCAGGGTAACCTCAACAGGGAAAACCTCGTTGGTTGTACAAAACTTATGTATCAGGTTTTGTTCATGCGAAATATGGCTAGAAACATAAATCCTGTTAAAATTAATATGTGGAAATTACTTTATAGCCATTTCTATATGGGTTTGCTTATACTAGATCTAGATCCTTCATAAACATGGTGAATAACGGACCAAAGGGCTTGTGTCCCAATGCTACCCCATGTTGTGAGAGAAGCTCCCCAACCAAACGGTTATCCTGCTTACGACATGTGCGATAGATTTGTTGTGTATATATTGTGAGACGTTAGTTGCCGTTTAAAAAAAGAAAAAAACATGGTGAATATAAGGAAATGGGCGAAAAATGTTGAGATTGATGTACTTTTACAACCAAACATGTTTTTTCGTGTTTTAAGAGTTTTCAAGGTAGATTGCTTTACGGACTAGATACGTTCTTGGGTGACCTATAAAGTAGTTCGATATATGAGTGGCTTTAATGATAATTTTTTTAATGCTAGTAGTTATTTACTTAGTTTTCTGTTATCTGATGATTCTGAATGATGGTTAGTGGTTTTTGATTTTTAGATTGTAGGTGTTGTGGAAATAACAGGTTTCGTATTGGTGGCGGTTATTTGAAGATTGATTTTGACATTTTGCGTTGGGAGAAAGTTAAGAGGGAAATTTGATTTAATTCTTTCCTGAGTTTGCAAAATTTTGTGAACTTTGGGAAGAAGGAGATGTCTAAATTTGAGGGAATTCGTGTTTCTGATCAATCGCCTAAGAACCAGTTTTCACAAGCTCAACTTCGTAGCCTCAAATCTAAGGTACTTAAGCTTTTAAGCCTTGTTCTCGAGTTTAGATAAAAGAAAATGTAAGCAAAGTAAGAAAAGGAAGTGTAATAATTGTTGATCGTTTTCATGAGCTGGACCGTAAGAAAGAAAAGGAAAGTCCGCTATTTTGTTTTACAGAAACTCGAGAACACTAAATTTAAGTGCCCCTCACCTCCTTGATTTTACGCTGAATAAGTAATATATGTTTTGTTGTGTTGCGTGATCTACAGTTTTTACATATAAAGAAGGAAAATGGTCAAGTTACGGTTGGTGACTTGCCGCCTTTGCTTGTGAATTTGAAGCCCTTCAATATGATTTTCAAAGAGGAGGAAATTAGGGAGATCTTGTGTGAGCCTGGTACTGATGAGGGTACCAAACTCGATTTTGAAGCCTTTCTTACGGTAATATATATTGGGTGTTCCATTGTTTTCTCGTATTCATCTAAGTATCTTTCTGTTTAGACCGTCTAAGTTTACGTGTTGTGGGTAGGGCATAGAGGCTAAATTAACCTCAAACTAATTTTATTGCATGGACAGGCTTATATAAATTTACAAACACAAGCTACTAAAAAATTGAGTAATTCAAAGAACGCATCCTCGTTTCTTAAAGCAACATCAACTCTACACACAGTGCAAAATTCTGAGAAAGAAGTTTATGTTGCTCATATCAATAGCTATCTTAGAGACGATCCGTTTATAAAGCAATTTCTTCCCATTGATGCGTCCACCAATGCCTTATTTGATCTCGTCAAAGATGGAGTTCTTCTATGGTATTTAAGCAGGGTCTGCTATTTTACTCTACTTTGTCATGAGCTAGGATCCGGTTGACTGTGGTGGCGATTTTTTATTAATCGTTATTATGGTTTAATGCAGTAAACTTATTAATGTGGCCGTGCCCAATACAATAGATGATCGAGCTATTAATACCAAAAAAGAGCTCAATCTTTGGGAAAGAAATGAAAATCACACTCTTTGCCTCAACTCTGCAAAGGCTATAGGTTGTACGGTAGTCAACGTCGGCAGCCAGGACCTGGCTGAAGGAAAAGTAAGCAATTTGGATGTTTTCCTTATTTATACGGAACACCCCTTTGATCCAAACACCCCTTAGTTGATGCTTGTAGTTTATTCAGTCTAACGTTTACTTCCTTAACATCGCAGCCTCATTTGGTACTCGGCCTAATTTCTCAAATCATAAAGGTGAGTTTTTCTCCCATATATAGATATTAGGAAAGTTATTGTTTACAGATGACTTGACCAATCATGAAATATACAACGTTCGAAATGTAAGTTGCTAGCCTTTGAAACTGCGTTATCCATATGATACGTTTCTAATGTTCACGACTTGCTCGTGTATTGTTGGCACCTCTAGATTCAACTCCTGGCAGATCTAGACCTTAGAAAGACACCTCAGCTTCTTGAATTGGTGGATGATGATGATGTAATTCTTAACCTTTTTTTTTCTTTCTGTATGTATTAGGATATTCAACTTCTTGTTTATATGTAAGTACATTTTACAGGATGCTGAGGAGCTCGTAACATTATCTCCTGAGAAAGTCTTATTAAAATGGATGAACTTTCATCTTAAGAATGCAGGCTACACAAAAACCGTAACAAATTTTTCCACTGATTTGAAGGTAATCACTACCTTTTCATTCGGAGTTTCGACATATGAGTATAGTTCAACAAGGTCTCACAGCGTCATTTACTACATTTGAAGGATGGAGAAGCTTATGCTTACCTGCTTAACGTTCTTGCACCAGAACACTGCAACCCAGCCACACTGGATACAGAGGATCCTGCTGAACGTGCCACATTGGTACTTGAGCATGCTGAGAGAATGAAATGCAAAAGATACTTGACTCCAAAGGATATAGTTGATGGCTCAACGAATTTGAATTTGGCATTTGTTGCGCAACTATTCCATGAAAGGTTGGGATGACAGTTTATTTTTCATTCGTCAGCGGGTATAGGTGGAAAATTGGACTGGTCAAGCGGGTTTCGTAACGGGTCATTATTGGTTAATTTTTTGAATTAGGCCCTATTCATTTTAAGCTATACCCATTTGACCCATTTCAGTACAATATAGCCCAAACTGACCCATTATATCTGATATATTGAATACATTTGCAAAAAACTATCGATAATATAATGTTGTAAACTTCTTCTGATTAGAATTTTTTTGAATTAGGCCCTATTCATTTTAAGCTATACCCATTTGACCCATTTCAGTACAATATAGCCCAAACTGACCCATTTTCACATACATGGGTTGATATTTCCACCTTGTTATAATCTCAAGAACATGAAATTTATTTGACATTTAATCTGCAACTTATGAAAATAATATACGTGTAGGACTGGTCTGTCTAATGATAGTAGCAAGGTCTCTTATGCTGAGATGATGACGGATGACGAGCAAGTGTCAAGGGACGAGAGATGTTTCAGACTCTGGATCACAAGTCTTGGAATTTCTTCGCATGTTAATAACGTGTTCGAGGATCTCAGAAATGGGTATGTACATGTTTTACATACATCACATGTTTTAGGTCTCAAACATACACGCTTTCCATGAAACATTGGCTAAGTTACACCTCAATAGCAGTAAGTTTGATCAAAAAGTATAAGACCTAGGAAGTAATTTACGACATTGTTTTTCCATTTGTTGTTGTAGATCGAAATTCAGAAACATTTGATTGTGAATCTCTTGTTCATGCAGCTG
The DNA here is from genome assembly GCA_026074375.1 of Tanacetum coccineum. Classification (NCBI taxonomy): domain Eukaryota; kingdom Viridiplantae; phylum Streptophyta; class Magnoliopsida; order Asterales; family Asteraceae; genus Tanacetum; species Tanacetum coccineum. The sequence goes on from BQNB010010645.1 coordinate 42,836, forward strand.
GATTCTTCTGGAAATTCTAGATAAGGTTGCTCCGGGGACAGTTAACTGGAAACAAACAACTAAACCTCCTATCAAGATGCCGTTTAGAAAAGTTGAAAATTGTAATCAGGCTGTTAGGATTGGAAAACATTTGAGATTCTCCCTTGTGAACATACAAGGAAATGATATAGTTCAAGGGAACAAGAAGCTTATACTTGGTAACAACCTAATGATCTTCTAGTCATTTTCGAGTTCGGGTTGAAATGGACCGGGATGGCTTGGTCCACATACACTTTTTTGTAAAGTGAAATGCAAGATAACATTTTTAACGTGTCGTTCATTCTTCCATTTCAGCTTTCCTATGGCAGTTGATGAGATATAACATGCTTCAGCTTTTAAAGCACTTGAGAACTCGCTCCCATGAGATAACAGATGGTTATATTTTGAAGTGGGCGAACAGAAAAGTGAAAAGCACAGGCAGAACTTCCCAGATGGAGAATTATAAGGTCAGATATGAAGAAGAAGAAAACATTTTACTTGCTCGATGTTAACTGATTTTTCTCATGTTGTTTTGTTAATGTTTATGCAGGACAAAAGCCTTTCAACTGGAATATTCTTCCTTGAGCTTCTAACTGCAGTGGAGCCAAGGGTTGTCAATTGGAACCTTGTAACCAAGGGTATAAGTGGTATGGTTTTTTACCCTTTGATCTATCCCTTTGACATCCTACGTTGTGCTATTAGAACATTTCAAAGGGTTACAAAATCTTGTTAGGTTCCAAGCTTTTCATTGTTGATCAATATCTTTCTGTTCAATCATCTTCTTCATGATACTGAAGGTAGTTTTCGTTGATTGTATAGATGAAGAAAAGAAGTTGAACGCAACTTACATCATCAGTGTTGCACGAAAGCTTGGTTGCTCGATCTTTTTGTTGCCTGAAGACATAATGGAGGTAATTTTCAACCTCTACGTGTTCCTTTCTTTATTAAAAGTACTCATTTGCGCCTTTTTTTAAAATCTAGTTAGCCATAGCTGCAACGTCTTATTGATCATTCTATACTATTGGTGACTGCATGTCGTTATCAGTCTAATTCCTAAGATTTGTGCTGTCATATATTGATAGGTGAACCAGAAGATGATGCTTATGCTGACTGCCAGCATTATGTATTATTACTATCAACAATGTGACGAAGAGCCTGAATCAGCTACATCATCTGTTGCAGTCACACCGGATGCATCCCCGGGCCCGTCTATCAATGGTGATGATGAAGGTTCCGTGTATGGAGAATACTTCAACATGACCATGGATGATGCAATCTCGGATACCACTAGTGTTTCGAATCTTGAAGACATTGCTTCGCTTTAATCTCATTTCTCATTCATACAAGACGCACACAAATATGCTTTCACATACATAAACGAACAAGAAAATGAATAGCAGCTGAAACTGGTAGATTGATGAGAATAGTCAAGATGAGATTTTTCTTGTGAAAAGGTCAGAAGTCATGTTATATCCTCTAAACAGTCGTATTAGGACGAAACTTTGTTTAAGGACACTGCATTCACAGGCCTTAATCACGTCGTTGTATTATTTGAATTTGTTGTAATTTATTTCCCAACACATTTTATACTCCAAAAGTTCGTTCAATGACGTTCCTCAACAATGAGTCATAAGAGTGAATTGTCTCTTTTTCACCTTTAAAGGCGCATGTATTACAAAAAGCTTTTCCACGTCGAAAATGAAAGTGTGAATGATTATGTGTCATTAACTTAATAGATCGGTACATAATATATCGGTACATGGAGAATTCTAAAAATGAGCTTGAGCCCAATACATATACATAACACTAAAAATAATATGGTCTAACACTCCCCCGCAGTTGGAGCGGGAGGACACCGAACGCTCAAACTGATACGAAACTCCTCAAACAAAGCTGAAGGCAATCCTTTAGTGAAAATATTCGCATATTGATAACGTGAAGGAACATGAAGAACTCGAACCTGACTAGCAACAACCAAATCTCGAACAAAATGGATATATATGTCGATGTGCTTCGTACGTTGATGTTGAACTAGGTTAGAGGACAAATAAACAGTACTGACATTATCACAGTAGACAAGCGTAGCGGAAGATAGTGGTGTATGCAACTTACGTAAGAGATTCCACAACCAACAAGTCTCAGCAACAACACTGGCAACACCACGATACCCAGTCTCTGCACTAGAACGAGAAAGCGTTGGTTGACGCTTAGAGGACCAAGAGAGTAAGTTGTTGCAAAAAAAAATACACAATAGCCGAAAGTCGACCTCCGAGTAGTAGGGCAACCAGCCCAATCCGCATCTGAATAAGCAACCAAGGATGTAGTAGAAGATGAAAATAATTGTACCCATGATCTAAAGTACCCCGAACATACCGCAAGATCCGTTTAAGAGCAAATAAATGAGGCTCTCGAGGATCGTACATATAAAGACAAACATGTTGTACCGCATAAGAAATATCAGGGCGAGTGAAAGTAAGATACTGAAGAGAACCCGCAAGACTCTGATATAATATCGGATCAGATACTCGATCACCATCATTTCCAAGCTTGGACTCAGTATCAACAGGAGTCCGACTAAGATTACAATTACCCATATGAGTCCGCTCAAGAATCTCAACAACATACTTACAATGAGATAAAAACATCCTTGAAGAGTCACGTGTAACTGAGATGCCCAGAAAGTAGTTAAGCGAACCGAGATCTGTCATAGAAAACTCCTGATGTAAGCTGTTGTAACAAAGTCTCAAAAGAAGCAGTGAGTACAATATCATCAACAAACAAAAGTAAATAAGCATTGTCCCATGTTTGTAAATAAATAATGAGGAGTCACAACGACTATGATGAAACCAACACTAGTAATATAGGATGCAAATCGCTGAAACCAATCTCGAGGGCCTGCTTGACCCCATAAAGAGACCGCTGCAACAAACAAACATAATCAGGATGTGTAGAATCCTGAAACCCTGGAGACTGAGACATATAAACCGTCTCAGATAAATCACCATGTAAGAAGGCATTCTTGACATCAAGTTGATGAACCGGCCAATGTCGAGAAATAACCAAACTAAGAACAGTCTGAATAGTACCCGGTTTGATAACCGAACTAAACGTCTCATCAACATCAATACCTGCAACCTGTGTATTACCATTCGCTACAAGACGAGCCTTGTAGCGACTAAGAGTCCTATCGGCCAATTACTTATGACGAAACAACCGCATAGAACGAACAATATAGGTATCAGCGGGTCGATGCACTAGAGTCCAAGTTTTATTTTTAATAAGAGCACTATATTCATTGATGAGCGATTTTTTTTAAAATAAACTACGTCGGGTTTTACATTTATAAAAACCTAACTACCTCAATTATTCCTATGCACTAAAGAGCAATGTACCCTAGCGTGTATAGTGTAGTGATTGGTAAGTACGTGTATCTCCCCAAAGAACGGTCTGTGTCCCTAATTGTCTAATTGAAATAGCATTCTACCTAAGAAAGCATTTTGAGTTTTAGATAGATTATTTGGTGATGAACCTTACTGTCGAAAAGGGAATTAATATAGTGACAGACAACTAGGAAGGATGAACGCATTTAATTACTATGATCTAAGGATGAGCATATAGACCCGAATCCCGGTACCGAACCAAAACCGTACCGGTTCCGTACCGAAACAGTACCGAATCTCGGTATACGGTACGGGACTGGTACCATGATTTGAGTAACAAAAAAATTTGGGACCACTAATACGGTACCGATACCAAAACAGGAAAGTACCAAAAAATACCCGAAATTTGAATAATCATGTTTTTTTATTAAACTACTTATCCAAACACCCATTGAGCCCATTACATGCAAAACAAAGTCCCGTTCTTTTGTTAAGGACAAAACCAAACGTCAAATATTTTCAAGAAACAAAAATTATCACCAAAAACCTATCAAAAGCATTTGTACAGTTATTAACTTGTAGATAAACTCATTTCTAAAGCATTTGTACAGTACATAAACTCATTTCTGTTATTTGTTAAGTTATGAACTTGTTTGTTTTTTTTGTCTTATGTATAGATATAGGAACGTTTGTAAGTTACGACTATCTTGGTGATCTTTTTATTTAATAGTTTGCGTTTTCTAACACGATGTGGTTCGAAATCACTCGAAAAGGTACGTTTTGTCAATTTTTTTGTTGTTGTCACATAAAATTACTAGCAAGTAATATGGAATTTTTTATAGTTTAAAATAAACGGGAAGAACCGTATCGGTACCGATTTCCCGATACCGAGTACCGGTACTGAATCCGGTACCCGAATCCCGTTCGGTACGATACTGGTACCCCTTTTTGTGCTAGGGAAAAAAACGATACCACCAATTCGGTACGGGTTCGGTACCATACTGGTACCATGCTCATCCCTACTATGATCTTATGTACAATGTCTAATCACAACCTTAGAGGATGTCTAAATTCATTAGGTCCAATTTGTAGTTGAAACCTAACCTATATTAACTAAGTGGAATGGACTCGCAAGGAGAATTAACCTATTCTCAATTTACAGTCATTAAAGTTTTCCAATGAACTTATGAGATATACTTTGCTCTAACAGGTGGTCTCCTATTAGCTCGCACTCCTAACCAAGTATTTAATGCTAAGGGCTCACCTAATGGATGCAGACCGAACGACTGCAAGTATTGGTCATCCTACAGTCAATCGTGCGTGCTAGGGTTAAGAAGATCACTTAAAACCTAGTGCGCGCTCAAACTCATACCAAAACTTAGACAAGATCACAAGGGTCTAAAAGCACACTACATAAATTATGAAGGAAGCGATAAAGACAACATGATTATAAAATAATAATAAAAAAGATGATTAATAAATTAAACGCCGACGAACAATAAATAAAGCATAAAAAATCATAACATCAACGAATTATATTGTGAGATCCTCTAGTCGAATGCCATGGTGAACCCCGAAGGGTTTGTCCTATACCAAGCTAGCAGCCAAGCTGCTCTTTGTCCCCCTTTTCTTGTCGTCGGTTGCACCACAGAAGGAATGAATTGTATGATTTTTAGGGCTGAATTAGGCCTCTATTTATAGGTTTCCAATTGGTTACGGCATAACTGATTCGTTTGGTTACGCCGTAACTATGACTAAGGTGAGTCATCAATCTTCAACTTTGGCAGGTTATGGCGTAATTGAAGTGGTTACGCCGTAACTGAAGTGGTTATGGCGTAACTAAAGAGTTTGGTTACTGCGTAAATCTATAGATTAATTATAGTTATTACTAAATTGTGACTCTTCAGTTGTGATCCGGCTTTAATCCAAAACACGAAAGTTGTAGATATCACTTTTCTTTTTCCATGACCGCTTAAATCAACTTCAAATGAGTTAGTATGAAGAAGTTATGGTCAAAATACTAGAGCACATTTCCAAAGATATCTCTGGAGCATTTCTTCAACTTTTCGGCTTTGTTTCTTCACATAATTCTTTCACGATCCTTTCATAATAACTCCAAATCAAAAGTGAGTAACTTCATAAGTATTTCTTCAGTAGAAGCATCCATTATTCACGTCATTTTGCTCCAATGCCTTGTTTATCCTGTAAAT
>BQNB010010645.1:55032-83462 GCA_026074375.1 Tanacetum coccineum
AGCTGAAGGCAATCATTTAGAGAAAATATTCGCATATTGATAACATGAAAAACTCGAACCTCACTAGCAACAACCAAATCTCGAACAAAATGGATATATATGTCGATGTGCTTCGTACGTTGATGTTGAACTAAGTTAGAGGACAAATAAACAGTACTGGCATTATCACAATAGACAAGCGTAGCAGAAGATAGAAGATAGTGGTGTATGCAACTTACGTAAGAGATTCCACAACCAACAAGTCTCAGCAACAACACTGGCAACACCACGATTACCCCCTGGTCTCTGCACTAGAACGAGAAAAGCGTTGGTTGACGCTATTAGAGGACCAATGAGTAAGTTGTTGCAAAAAAAATACAAAATAGTACTTGTCGACTTCCGAGTAATAGAGCAACCAGCCCATCCGACATCTGAAATAAAGCAACCAAGGATGTTAGTAGGAAGATGAAAATTAATTGTACCCTATGATCTAAAAGTACCCGAAACTACCGCAAGAATCCGTTTAAGAGCAAATAAATTAGGCTTCGAGGATCGTTCATATAAAGACAAACTTTGATGTACCGCATAAGAAACTATCAGGGGCGAGTGAAAGTAAGATACTTGAAGAGAACCCGCAAGACTCTGAGTATAATATCGGATCAGATACTCGAGACACCATCATTTCCAAGCTTGGACTCAGTATCAACAGTGAGTGACTAAGATTAAAATTACCATATGAGTCCGCTCATAGGAATCTCAACAAATCATACTTACAATGAGATAAAAACTTTCCTTGAAGGAGTCACGTGTAACGGGAGATGCCAGAAAGTAGTTAGGCGAAACCGAGAGCTGTCATAGAAAACTCATGATGTAAGCTGTTGTACAAAGTCTCAAAAGAAGCAGTTGAGTACCAATATCATAACAAACAAAGTATATAAGCATTGTCCATGTTTGTAAAATAAAATAATGGGAGTACAACGGACTATGATGACCCAACATCTTAGTAATATAGGAAGGCAAAATCCGTGAAACCAATATCGCGGGCCTACTTGACCCATAAAGAACCGCTGCAACAAACAAACATAATCAGGATGTGTAGAATCCTGAAACCCTGGAGACTGAGACATATAAACCGTCTCAGATAAATCACCGTGTAAGAAGGCGTTCTTGACATCAAGTTGATGAACCGGCCAATGTCGAGAAATAACCGAACTAAACGTCTCATCAACATCAATACCTGCAACATGTGTATTACCATTCGCTACAAGACGAGCCTTGTAGCGACTAAGAGTCCTATCGGCCAATTACTTATTACGAAACAACCGCATAGAACGAACAATATAGGTATCAGCGGGTCGATGCACTAGAGTCTAAGTTTTATTTTTAATAAGAGCACTATATTTATTGATGAGCGATTTTTTTTAAAAATAAACTACGTCGGGTTTTACATTTATAAAAACCTAACTACCTCAATTATTCCTATGCACTAAAGAGCAATGTACCCTAGCGTGTATAGTGTAGTGATTGGTAAGTACATGTATCTCCCCAAAGAACGGTCTGTGTCCCTAATTGTCTAATTGAAATAGCATTCTACCTAAGAAAGCATTTTGAGTTTTAGATAGATTATTTGGTGATGAACCTTACTGTCGAAAAGAGAATTAATATAGTGACAGACAACTAGGAAGGATGAACGCAATTACTATGATCTAAGGATGAGCATATAGACCCGAATCCCGGTACCGAACCAAAACCGTACCGGTTCCGTACCGAAACAGTACCGAATCTCGGTATGCGGTACGGGACTGGTACCATGATTTGAGTAACAAAAAAATTTGGGACCACTAATACGGTACCGATACCAAAACAGGAAAGTACCAAAAAATACCCGAAGTTTGAATAATCATGTTTTTTTTTATTAAACTACTTATCTAAACACCCATTGAGCCCATTACATGCAAAACAAAGTCCCGTTCTTTTGTTAAGGACAAAACCAAACGTCAAATATTTTCAAGAAACAAAAATTATCACCAAAAACCTATCAAAAGCATTTGTACAGTTATTAACTTGTAGATAAACTCATTTCTAAAGCATTTGTACAGTACATAAACTCATTTCTGTTATTTGTTAAGTTATGAACTTGTTTTTTTTGTCTTATGTATAGATATAGGAACGTTTGTAAGTTACGACTATCTTGGTGATCTTTTTATTTAATAGTTTGCGTTTTCTAACACGATGTGGTTCGAAATCACTCGAAAAGGTACGTTTTGTCAATTTTTTTATTGTTGTCACATAAAATTACTAGCAAGTAATATAGAATTTTTTATAGTTTAAAATAAACGGGAAGAACCGTATCGGTACCGATTTCCCGATACCGAGTGCCGGTACTGAATCTGGTACCCGAATCCCGTTCGGTACGATACTGATACCCCTTTTTATGCTCGGGAAAAAAACGGTACCACCAATTCGGTACGGGTTCGGTACCATACTGGTACCGTGCTCATCCCTACTATGATCTTATGTACAATGTCTAATCACAACCTTAGAGGAGGTCTAAATTCATTAGGTCCAATTTTTAGTTGAAACCTAACCTATATTAACTGAGTGGAATGGACTCGCAAGGAGAATTAACCTATTCTCAATTTACAGTCATTAAAGTTTTCCAATGAACTTATGAGATATACTTTTCTCTAACAGGTGGTCTCCTATTAGCTCGCACTTCTAACCAAGTATTTAATGCTAAGGGCTCACCTAATGGACGCAGACCGAACGACTGCAAGTATTGGTCATCCTACAGTCAATCGTGCGTGCTAGGGTTAAGAAGATCACTTAAAACCTAGTGCGCGCTCAAACTCATACCAAAACTTAGACAAGATCACAAAGGTCTAAAAGCACACTACATAAACTATGAAGGAAGCGATAGAGACAACATGATTATAAAATAATAATAAAAAAGATGATTAATAAATTAAACGCCGACGAACAATAAATAAAGCATAAAAAATCATAACATCAACGAATTATATTGTGAGATCCTCTAGTCGAATGCCATGGTGAACCCCGAAGGGTTTGTCCTATACCAAGCTAGCAGCCAAGCTGCTCTTTGTCCCCCTTTTCTTGTCGTCGGTTGCACCACAGAAGGAATGAATTGTATGATTTTTAGGGCTGAATTAGGCCTCTATTTATAGGTTTCCAATTGGTTACGGCATAACTGATTCGTTTGGTTACACCGTAACTATGCTGATGTGGCTTTCCATGATACATGCTTAATATGGGTTACGGCGTAACTGTAGAGCCTAGTTACGCCGTAACTATGACTAGGATGAGTCATCAATCTTCAACTTTGGCAGGTTATGGCGTAATTGAAGTGGTTACGCCGTAACTGAAGTGGTTATGGCGTAACTAAGTGGTTATGGCGTAACTAAAGAGTTTGGTTACTGCGTAACTCTACAGATTAATTATAGTTATTACTAAATTGTGACTCTTCAGTTGTGATCCGGTTTTAATCCAAAACACGAAAGTTGTAGATATCACTTTTCTTTTTCCATGGCCGCTTAAATCAACTTTAAATGAGTTAGTATGAAGAAGTTATGGTCAAAATACTAGAGCACATTTCCAGAGATATCTCAGGAGCATTTCTTTAACTTTTCGGCTTTGTTTCTTCACATAATTCTTTCACGATCCTTTCATAATAACTCTAAATCAAAAGTGAGTAACTTCATAAGTATTTCTTCAGTAGAAGCATCCATTATTCACGTCATTTTGCTCCAATGCCTTGTTTATCCTGTAAATGTAAATATGAACATTTTAAGTATCAAATCTATACTAAAGCATAAAAAACAAGGCAATAAACATGGGATTTTGATATGGAAAAGTATCAACTGTTTGATGTTATCATTCATCACACATAGCATTTTGTCAATTTGGATCATTAGACGCATCAGTGTACGACTTCGGTAATGTAGCACCCCAAAGTTCGGATAGCAGCGGAAAGAAACCGAGGGTACTATGTCATAGAACAAAGATATGGTAATAGAAAACGACCTCTAAATGAGACGTTTTGAAAAGTTACACATTCGATAAATAAATATCATAGTTTACAAAATAAAAGGTCCCAACAGTAGTACAATACATAAACATTTTTAAAACAATATCTAATGGTAACAATGATGATAAGCCTTCAAAACATGTCGTGCGACTTCATGCCAAAGCTAGCACCTTAAGGACATGAGATAAACATGCTAAAAACGTCAACAAAATTGTTGAGTGAAATTCATAGGTTTATAAGTAAAGTAATGGACCACAAGATTTCAAGTAATCATTGACTATTGTAACACATACAAAAGTCGTAAAGCATTATTTATTGCACTAGGCTCATGACACCGAAACGTTAACGCCATAATCAATAAGTTATTACAAAGATTGCCCTAGTAGGTAATTTGTCAGTTTACCTAGAGTTCTCAAATATAGTGCGTCCGTTTGCCTAACCGGTCAACCCGGATGGGGGATGTCAATCCCAATAGATCTATTCACATCATTCGCGTTTACACGAAGTAATTAACGATTCATGATGTTAGGGGCTTTCTAACAATAGAGGTACTTAGGCAATAATAATATCAGTTCAAGCATACATTTTTAAACACTTGTATCCGTAGTAAAAATAGCATGTATCTCCCCCAAGTAGTTTATAAAACAATTAAACAAGCAAAAGTAGGGCTATGAACTCACCTTAAACAAAGTGATAGCAAACGATGAAATATAATATATGAAAAGCCGCGAACTCCTAAAAAGTAACCTAAAAATAACGTTGCGTCTTAGGTTTTATAAATGACAAACGTAAATATGTAATTGAGTTTGTATAAAGTTTATATATTGATTATAACATTGTACTTAGTGTTTTAAAGGTTTATAAAACAACTGGGACTAGTTTATGATCAGATTTCAATATTTACAAGCCCAAAAACATGTGCTGATGGGTTTTTAGATTTTATCTCGACTTTAGTTGGCCGTATCTCCTAAACCGTAAGTAGTCACGACTCGGTTTTTATGTCCACGGAAAGGTATTCGAGTCTACTAAACTGATATGTAGATCCTACCAGTTCAGTTTTTTATATAAAATATGTCAAATGACTAAAATACCATTAACTGTAAAACCTGTTTATTTCCAGGTTACAACAGTCCCGCGAAAAAGGCCGTAAATCCTATACTACAAGTCTGTTCGGGCCGATTCGAATCGCCACGTTTAAGTTAAGGTTCTACTAAAGTTTTTATTTTTACCCGAACAAGGGGTTCTATTCAAAATTTATGAGTTTTTATTGATTGAAATCTGGTGAGCAAATCTTTTTTATTGATTGAAATTCTGGGTGTGAGCGAACTCTGACATTAATTTTTCTGTTTGTTTTTGTATTTTAATCATCGGCATGTCCAATGATATGTGCAATCCGGACGATTCGATGCTCTAAGTCTTTATGATCCTTACTTACCACATATTTTTTCATACTGTCCAAAGTATTACTGATTTGAACAGAATGTTATGTTTATGCTACTGGTCAACCTGATGTCCTTAAAAGTTCTTGATTAAAACATGTTTATTTAGTTTATCTTGTTTTATCTACCTTGTACTAATGTAATAATCATTGATAAATAAATATAAGTATCATGCAATGACTTTTCAAAAGCATGAAAAATATAAATTGTAAATGCATACAAATAAATCTAGTATAACAAATTAAAATGTAGATTGTTAATACAAATACATACAATAAAAAAGTTTTTTATTTTTTCGACCTCTCAACGTTATTGATATTAAACCAAAAAATGTAAAATAAAAAGTTTACAATGAAATTATACGTTTACAAAACTACTTAAATGTAAAATGTTCTTTTCTAAGATAAGGATCTATATGGGGTTATGAGACAAACAAAATCAATTAAAGCATGACTTAGTGGATCATAAAGCTATTTCTCTTCCAATCCTCACTTTGAATTCTAAAAAGTACCTTTTCTCAAAAATACCTTTTAAAATATTTTCTAATTAAAATGTAAAAAGTTTTATTAAAAACTTAAATTTATAATTTAAAATTTTCACCAAAACGAAAGTTCATACAACAGGAATACAAACTTCTCTCAAAACCAACAGACAAAAAGGTGTGCGGAGTCTAGCGTAAGCCCCCTTATGGCCTGGCGGCCCCATTATATATTACGGGACGTCAGGACGCCCCCCCAGAAGAGGAGAAGTTGGGATCTCCCTTTGCTATAAATACTGACTCCTTCTCCCCAGCAGAAAAAACATTCCTACTCTTGCACAACATCTCCTTCTTTAGTCTTTTCTTTCTCTTTACTAATCCATTCTTTGCTCCAATTAAAAACTCCTTGATCACTAACATACTTAGATCTTGTCTTCAAGTGCATCTAATCTCTTTTTTCTCATCTCTTCCCTTCCATTCAAGTGCAGGGAAGAACACTCGTTTCGTTCAAGAAAAAAAACGATTGTAATAAGTAGTGGATCTATACCTCCTTTCTTTATATGTACCAAAAATCTACAATTCTATTTTTCTTGTGTTTTTGTGTGATTCAGATATTGTGTAGATCCGATAGTGTACGACATCTTGTGAGTGTGTATATCTTTTGGAAGGTGGGTTAGATTGGTTTCTAGCTAAGATTATGGACTCGTACTTTTGCTTAGTGTCTGAAAATAACATAAGCGACGTGGGGGTAAAACGGTTTTTCTCACGCATTAATAAAGGTATAGCCTTGTTGACATAGTGGGAAATCTCGAGTAGGATAATCAGGGTGCGAGTGATGATAGGGCGGAAAAGCGTGCCTTCGTAAACTGAACCCAATATTAAAATATCGATGTCTTGGTTTGGTTGTTTCTTTCCTTATTATCTTTTTTACCATTATATTATTGTTATTTAGTTTTCTGTTTTAGGATATTTTTTGCTTGTGCCATAATTGTGATTTGATTTGAACATATAATCATCCCGATCTATACATTTTTGAAAAGTAAACTTTATAAAACCGTTATATAATTAAAACAACACGTGTAAAATTTTCAAACCCCCCTTCTATTCTTCCACAATTGGTCATCAGGAGCAGGGTCACTCAAGATATTTTCAAATTATACTGTATTTAAAGATTATGGATCGATCTATGGATTCTGAAAAATATATAGAAGGGCACATCTATGCAAATGACTCAAGCACTCTTGAAAGCGATAAGTTCTTAAATTTATTGGAAAAAATAGATTCGAGACAATTTGATTAAATCCATAAGATCTAGATATTTGGCAAGTTATTACACTAATGGTGATTTTCAACCTATTGTACAAAATCCAAAGAAGAACCAAAATTAGATGAGGTTATCCCTTTTGAAAAACAAACCGATGATCTCAAAAAGAGACCCCTTGCGAAAAAAATAAGGATAAGCAAAAATGGTTATTTTACAATGGCTTTGTCTAAGAAAGAATAATGAAAGGATCTTTTCATGCTGTAACACGGGCGAAAATAAAATTTGGGAAAACATTGTTAATCACCCCCATCAACGGTAATATCCCATGTTCAAAGATAATATGACTCGACCTCTTGGATTCAACATTTAAATAATTCGTTAATTTCCGAAGACGAATCTATAAGTAGGTGCTTTTGCTAGATTTAATACTATTATTACTAGTCTTAAAAGCTCTCCGGCGTAGGTTATATTCTAGTTAGAAGCGCGTAAGGGAAGAAGTTCCTCTTAGAGCTATCATACTAAATAGAGAGCAAAGGTCTCGAGATAGGAAGAGTCGAAAGATCTTTAAACGTCACTATCTCTTGATGAAATTAATCGGGAACCTCCATAGTTTCTCGAAATGATCATCAAGAAAGAAAGATTCTGGAAATAGTCAAAGCAAAAGTGAAAGAGAACCATCTATTGTTTAAGGCTAAGAAAGAATCTTTAGTGATTGAAGAGTGTTCGGAATTCCGGGTCTTAGTCGAAGACGAAGAGTACGCCCCATGTCGGTAAGAGACTTCTAGGAAGCTTATTTAAAAGAACGAGGTAGATTAGTGAGGACAACCTGGAACGGACAAAAAAAGCATTCCAAAGAAGTCGTGATGACAAGAACGGTAAAAGTGATAGAAAAAATGCATTAGAATGTGAGCGACCAAATCATTCTTATTGGCAGAATGTCCCCAAAACCATCGAAAAATAAGACAATAGAGCCTTTGTGGGAGGCTCTTAGAGCGATAGCTGGTGAAGAAGTTGATGAAAAGGTCAAAGATGAAAGTTTGTCTTTGTAGCTCACGCACAAGTGCTGGGTTGTTCTTAATCATTCTTACTTTAGTGATGAAAACTCTATCAATTGACGATAATAGCTTTAGAAACGATATATGATTTGTTATGCCATATAAGTCTTAATGTAATCACTGAAATCAAAAATGTTAAAAGCTACTAGAAAAATAGTTTAGAAATGAGCTTAGAGAATTAAAATGATAAATTATTCCACTCTCGAGGAAAAACAAAGGAAGTTAATCTCGATTGTGCAAGTGTATGTATCTTAAATTTTGAGAAATGAAAACTAAAGATGAATCTAATAGATTAAACTAATTTGAAAAGAGTACACATTGCTTAAATGAAATGTTAAGTAATCAAAAACCCTCCGCTAATAAATTAGGTTTAGGGTTTAATTCATTTGAAGCATCATCTAGTAGAACTAAGGAAATAAATTAGTTAAAAGCACAAACGGCGTATTCTGATGGAACTTTGGTTCCCATAAATATGGGCGGCCCCTAAATAGACCAGGCGGACCCCAAAATTATTATAGGATCGCCACCTAGCAACGCCTGTGGATTTGAGAAAACTATGTCTTTTTAAAATCCATTTTGGGTCCTAGACCAAAACACATAATTGTAAACAAGGCCAAAGTTCCCGTTGCTAGTGACAATGAAGTTAAACAATTTTATAAGCCATTGTCAAAACCCGAAGTTGGATTTTCTAAACCCAATTTTAGATCAAAAACTACACCTCTTAAAGAGTAAATAATTAATTATTCTCGTCCTAAAACACGCAACCAAAAAGACACTGATGGTGAAAAACACACCTCATGGCTTTTCCCGTTAAGTTGGAACAAATTTCCACGTAAAGTTACTTGTAACACCCCCCAAAAATTTACATCACAGCGGATACCACTTAGGGTGTACTTCATAGTTCATACAACAAGTTACAGAAAACGACCTCAAAAGAGACGTTTAATAAAATGTCACATTCGATTTAAATAATTCAGAGTAAATTCAGGTCCCAATAATTTATTTTTTCACAAAGTTACAAGAGTTTATACATGACTCATTTGTATATTTAAAGAAAGATGATTATCGAATGTGAAAAAAACCAAGCCTTTAAAGTTTTGATATCCGCGCGACTCGAATGCTCCCAATTAGATTAAAACTCAATAATCAAAAGTTTAATAAAATTAAGAACTTTTTAATTCTTGATGCATGGTTGTTTTTATTTGAAAAGGATGATGGGGTTTAGTATTAGAATGATTTTAGAGTAGATTGGTAGTTATTATTGGATTTGTGGTGATGATGGATGGTTTTGGTTGGAGGTATCGTGGAACACAGTGGAACAAGAGGAGAGGGAGAAATTTTTTGATGTATCTGTGTTGTGTCGTGTGTGTTTTAATAGAAGAGTCAAACCCCTCTTTCTCATTTATACTTAGTCAATGTTGCCTAATTATCTTCTAGGGGTGTTTGGCTTTTTGTTTTGTAGGAGCTAATAAAACATATGGGGTTTGTTTGGTGTAGGCTTATGTTGAGTAAAATGATATTAGAATGAGATTGGACTTGGTTTAAATTTTGCTTAATTCTTATATAAACACCATTATATTATTAAATTCTCGGGCCTCCACTAATCTTTCTTAATTAACGCTATCTATAGTTATATAAAGTATAATTTTGACCCCGGCTTCGGCCAGAAACACGAGAAAAGTCGAAAAATACAAAATTAAAAATAATTAAGCTCTCGGGGCTAAAATATGAAATTATCGATTTCTCAAACGCTAAAGCGGATAAATATCCTAAGAACGATTCGTAAACAACTAAAACGACGATTTTTAATAATATCGACCAAAAACATTATAAAAAAAATTCTAAGAAAAAATTAGAAAATACAAATAGGGCTCGGTCTAAACATTAATCTTAAATTCGGGTTGTTAAAGTATCTACCCCTTTAGGGAGCGACGTCCCGGCGCTCAATTCGTCTGAATCGTCTTCGGTTAAATTGTGAAGAGATGAGGATATAGACAAGTCATCGTCGAGGTTTATAACGAAAACTAAACGAGAAAAGTCAAAACATCAAATATGTGCAACGTGCATAAGCGAACGGATTGAATGTCGCGAAAATCCTTAGAAGGAAGGATAAAATACATGACTCGAAGAAGAAGCCATTGGAAACGAGGAATTTTAACAAGTCGTCAATTCTTGGAAGCGATTAAGGGTTCATTACTATTAGCTTATCAAGTTCGCGGCGGGCGATACACCTTCAAAAAAAATCCATATAACAAATTACGAGTCGAAAGGAGTTCATAGCCCAAAGAATGATTCGTACTGACGAACGCACGCTATGTCGGATACACATAAGCCCACTCATTTATAATTTGTCACTTACAAAAAGAGGCGTCCCAATCCTTGTAAGTAATAATTTATAAACTTATGGTTCGGCGGTATATAATTTCCTTATTCAAATGAAGAAGCGTCCCAATTCATTTCAATAAGACGATTATAAATCATCCTACTTAAGCTTGGCCGACACAAAACACAATATCAAAACAATGTTACAATAAGTAAAAATGAGTGTCTACTTGACGGCATGATTCCTCAAAATCATAAGAAATAACAAGATGAGTAATGAGACGTTAGTCCATTATGTTCCAAAGGTAAGTGCCAAAAGACGACACGATCCGAGGTGACAAGATAAAGTCGTACTCTCATCAATTGGAAGATTTCAAAACAATGGATTACAAACACAACATAGGCGATTCAAAAGCATAAGAAGAGTGTTCGGACTCGGAGTCGAACAATAAAATAACTAGTGGAATTGACAAAGTACACCGAATGTCAATATTTTCAAAAAGGAAATAAAATGAAGTCACGTTAATGTTTCGGAGATCGCCGTATCGCTCATAAAATATAGAAGTAAAATAACTTATTAAGACGTACCATAACACTATAAACATATGAAAGTAATTATTATCACATAACAATTTTTGCCCTCGCCCGACTTAATGGACCTATATTTCAAAATCCGTAATAGGTATAAACGAACGGTTTTCGCCTCAACAAGGTATTAGACTCTAGTTTAATGAGATTTCAAGAGATTTAACTCAAAGTGTTCATATCCTAAGTGGAGTTATCATTTTACCCTCAAGTGTCAAATCTGATTATTTAAAACGTTTTCTCGCTCCACCATTTTTAGCATAATTCCCATTTTATAAATCCGTTTGACCCAAAACGAAAGCCCATGTTTAAGTTTATCTAAATCCTACAGGTTATAATTGGAAAATGGGGCACTTAATATGAAAATATTGGTCTCAAACTCATTTTGAAAATCTGGGCACAATTTATGATTAGTTTGGCCGTTCTAGTCGTAACTTATTCATCCGGAATAGTTACGGATTTATCCAAAGAACCACATGGTCCTCATATGTTTTACCCTTCTCCCATGTAGAGACCCAGTAGCCTCCAAGTCAAATAAAATTAGTTATAAGCCTAACCATCTACATTACAAATTATGGATACACACTAAGTTTGTTTCTACGGTTTTGGTCGTATCTCGACCATCCGGAAGAGTTGGCGTTCCATCCAACTCGCCACTAGGACCTAACATATTAGCCTATTCATTAATGCAAAGATACAGTAGGATTTAAGCCAAAATTTTCCCATTAAAATGCCAACTTTACACGAAAGTTCCAAAAATAGACGAAAGTAACCGTAAATAGTCAACACTTATATGAATTACTCTTATATATATAGATGGCGGTGATCCCGAAGATAAGCGTAAGAATTTGAGAGGAGAGTATCTCATATATGTACGAGTATCCATATATAATACTGGTATTGACGTTCGAGGGAGAAAGTAAGAAAACAGGAAGTACGCGATAATCGGAATGGTCAGCGTATATATAACCGACCAATATAAATAAACTAATATGACGTCATAAGATAGACGTATGAGAGCAAAATAATAACCAAGCATTATATATTCATTATTAATATAATAGCAATAAGGATGCAAAAGGGAGCATATAAGTTACCTGGGAGCAAGCGCGGACGAATATCGGACAATGGTGAAGGACTCTTAATTTTTTTTTCAAAAAACGGTTATAGTCTAGGGTTTTAAAAACGACCTAGTTCTCTATAACGAGTGCTCTGACACCAATCTGTAACACCCCCAAAATCACAACACAGTGGAATTCCACTTGGGGTGCTACTTCATAGTTCATACACACAAGTTACAGAAAACGACATCAAAAGAGACGTTTAATAAAATGCAAGACCCCCCATACTACAAAATCTCCCGCCTAACAAACCCCCCAACCCCTCCCACCCCCCACTCCACCCCCCCAAGACACGTACCTTCACAACCACCAAACCCACAACCACCAACCTCACACCACCCTAACACAATCCCACACATCCACACAAAATTATAACCAACAAACAGTCAGCTCCCAACCACAACCCAACCCTCCGCACACACCAACATGAACCCCTCACCAACACAACACCCCAGCGCACACCCCAACCATTTTCCACCCCAAAAACCACACCACCAACACCCCAAAACCAAACCCCCCCCCGCATCAAAAACACCAACCACCCCAAAAAACAACAACGACACAAAACAACCACACCCCACAAACGATAAGCCACAACAACAACAATCACAAAACTTCACAAAGAATAAAACAAACAAAACGTCCAACACACAGAATTCACATTGAACGCCACAATAATCTAAAAAACATCACACCTCATTTAATCAAAAATCAGACCCACACAAAAACATAGTTATTATACAACATTAAAATAAAATAAAACACAAACACAAAAACCATCAAACAACTAAACCCAAAAATACAACAAACCACAAAAAAAAACGAACATAACGACCACTCACCACAAACAACCCGCAACAACACCCACATAAGCGCAAATTACAAACCACAGCACCAAAAACCACAAACATTCCACACATAGCAAAACTACAAACAAAAAATCCCAAACAACCCCTATCACCCACAACTCACATAAAACCATCACAAATCATCACCAACAAACACACAGAAAAAGACCCCCAAACCACCCATCACCAACAACTAACACACACAACACAACACAACAAACCGAAAACCATTACACACACTCAACAACCTCAACCTACCGAAACACACAAATACAACCACCACAAACAAAACAATAAAACAACCACACCAAACAACCACAAAAGCCCACACAAACACACACAACACACAAAAACAACAACCAAATCAACTCCCCCCCACCACAATAACACAAACCATCAACATACAACACCCACACACATCAAGACAACATAGCTACACCCAACGACCCCGTCACAAAACCGCATCCATCCAAAAAAAAAAACAAAACAAAAACCAACCCACAACACACAAAACAACCGCCCAAAAAATAAAAAACAACCAACACCCACATCCCAAAACACCAAATATTAATCACTATTTCAACCCCACCCCACCATAATATAACTTCAACCCGGACCCCTAACACACACCACATCCACTACCTCAGAACACACACACCAACAAACATATAATCCCAACCAATAAATCAAAACAGCAAACCTAATTATAATACGCTAAACACACCACGAACCCCTACGTAGACCCCACACAACCGTCAGTAACCAACGAAGACCGCAAACAAAAACACCTCAAACAACACCCCACCCCCCTACACAACAGCACACCACCACACAAACATCAAACCACATAAATCCATCCCACCCCCACCACATAGAACACCCAAAACCCCCTCGCAACCTCCCCCACACCATCCACACCCACCCACCACCCAAAAATAACACCAAAAAACCCACACCGACCCAATTCCCCAAAACCCCCCCACCCAACCACAACCCCCCCCCCCCCCCACCCCCCACGCCAACACACAAAACCACGCACTTACCCACAGCAAAACACCCACAAGCCAAACTCCCAAACACTCTCAACACCCCTCAAAAAACTGTGTCTACAATCACCACAAAAAAAAAACTACTACAACACCACATTTTCACACCACCCAACACCCAACCATCAAAACTCAACAAATACCAACACAAACACTATCAATCACACGCACAAATTTAATAACCACAACAACACAACAAAAAGTACACACAAAACAAAAAAAACGACACCACAACAACAAATAAAATTAGATCAAATCAACACACACATATAAAACCACACAAAGTATCACACATGGGGGGGGTTCTCTCATATTTTTTACACCCTTCACCCATGTAAAAACCCAGTAGCCTCCAAGACAAATAAAATTATTTATAAGCCTAACTATCTGCATTACAAATTCTGGGTACACACTAAGTTTTTTTCTACGTTTTTGGTCGTATCTTCTCCACCATCCGTAATGGTTTGGCGTTCCAGTCCAACTCGCCACTATAAGTGACCAAACATATTAGCCTATTTCATTAATGCAAAGACACAGTAAGGAGTTTAAGCCAGAAATTTTCCCCATTAAAAATGCCAACTTTTAGCAAACGAAAGTTTCCAAAAAGTAGACGAAAGTAACCGCTAAATATATCAAAACTTATATGAATTACATCTCTTATATATATAGATAGGCTGTGATCCCGAAGATAAGCGTAGAGAAATTTAAGAGGAGTATTAAACTCAAATATGTACGAGTATCCCATATATAATACTGGAATTGACCGTTCGAGGGAGAAAGAAAGTAAAACAGGAAAAGTAACCATAATCGAAATAGGTCAGCTTATATATAACCACCTATATAAATAAACTAATAGACGACATAAGATAGACATAGAGCAAAATAAAACCAAGCATTAAAATTCATTAATAAATATAATAGAAATAAGGATGCAAAAGGGAGCATATAAGTTACCTAGGAGCAAGCGCGCGCGAATATCGGACAATGGTGAAGGACTCTTTGAATTGTTTTTTTTTTTCAAAAAAAAACTGGTTAATAGTCTTATGGTTTTTAAAACCCCTAGTTCTCTATAACTATTGCACTGACACCAAACTTGTAACACCCCAAAAATCTACATCACAACGGAATTCCACTCTCTGGGGGCTACTTTTCATAGTTCATACACACAAGTTCCAAAAAAACGACATCAAAAGCTACGTTTAGAATAAAATGTCACATTTCGATATAAAAATAATTCATAGTAAAATTCATGTCCTAATAATTTATTTTTTTTCCCACAAAAGTTACAAGATTATTCTACATGGACTCATTTTGGTATATTTAAAAGAAAGAAGTATTAATCGAAATGTGAAGAAAAACCAAGCCTTTGGAATAGTTTTGATATCCCGCGCGACGCACGTTCGAAATGCTCCCAATTAGATTATAAACTCAAATAAACAAAATTTAATAAGTAATCAAGAACATTTTTTATATATCTTGATGACAGTTGGCTGTTTTATATATTAAAAGGATGATGAGGTTTATAAGTAATGACTGAAAGTTAGAGTAGATTGGAAGTGATTAATTGGATTTTTGGTGATGATGATGGTTTGGTTGGTGGTCTATGTCGAACACAAAGATTGGAACAAGAGAGAGGGAGAAGTTTTTTGATGTAGTTCAGTGTTATGATGTCATGTGTGTTTTTTTAATAGAAGAGATTAAACCAAAAACACCCATCTTTATCTCTCATTTATACTTAGTCAATGTTGCCTAATTATCTTCTAGGGGTGTTTGGCTTTTTGTTTTGTAGGAGCTAATAAAACATATGGGGGTGTTTGGTTAGGCTTTGTTGGAGTAAAAAGATAATAGAAAGAGATGGGCTTGGTAAAATTTTGTTAATCTTTTATAAACCATATATATAGTTAAATTCTTCTCGGCCTCATTATTTAATTAACCGCATGTATAAGTTTTAAAATGTAAATTTAGTGACGCTGCTTTTCTGCCAGAAACACAAGAAAAGTCAAAAAATTAACAAAATTAAAAAATAATTAAGCTTCACCGTGCTAAAATATGAAATTATATTCGATTTCCTCAAAAACGCTAAATGCGAATAAATAATCCTAAGAACGATTCGTAAATGAACTAAAACGTCGATTATTTATAATAATAACGACCAAAACATAATATCATTGTTTTTTTTTCGAAGAATTTCAAAAAGAATAAGATAAACGCTCGAGATAAAATATTGATCTTAAATTCTCGTGTTGTATAAAGGTACATGCCATTGAAATGTGTCTTTTCATTCCCGACATCACAACCAATTGAATCAAATGCAAATGATGATTTGTAACACTACAACTTAGACCCATGAGATAATGGGGACCAAATGTTTGGAGGTTATTGTCTTATATAAATAGATATTGCCTTGTATCTCGACGTAATTGATCCAAGGATAGCATGATCTTTAAACAAATGACTGCAAACCGAAAGCACTTCTCTCTTCCACTTACAACAAGGCATACAATGAAGTAACATCATTTTTTGGTTAGTAATGCCTTTTTCGTGTAACATCATGTCAGAGAAGGTACTATTTCTTTCTAATACACCTCAAAATAGATAAAGTAAGAACATGTTGATAACATAGGATTTAATTTGCAAAGTAAATGATTACAAAATCTATGTGACAATCAGTGTAGATAACTTTCCTCTGAACATGATAGTGAAATCACAAAGGACGTGTAAAAAGTCATTAGTAGAGGAAAAATATAGAAAGAAAGGCTTATATATGTGATAAATTAAGGAAAAAAAAGCCTAAGAACAAATTTGTCTAACTATACGATTGATGAAAATTCAACCTTGTGCAATAGGGAGATTAGACACGTAAATATGCGTCTCTTCATCTTGGCCTCTAAGAAATTAGTTAGAAACTTTACCGTAAGCGCTTAATGTTTGATCACATTTTTGTGAGTGCTTGCAAATCGAAAACAAGCTCATAGTAGTCACAAAGCTAAGAATGTCAGTCTCAACGACCTAATGCTTAGAACTTCCACCATATGGATCTCATCGGTCCATCCGCGTATGGAGTTTATGAGGAAACCATTACAACCCTAGTCAGTTAGTAGATGACGAACTCTAAGGTATACTTGGACTTAGATTTCTTAAAGGATAAAACCAAAACTTTTCCGATCAATTCAAAATATTAAGTAAGAAATATAAACCGAAAACCAATTAGGTTGTTCAATAGTGTCAAATAGAACCTGACTCACGGTGAATGAATTTTGATAATGAGGTGCAATTTGGAGAGTTTTGCAATAACCAACGGTGATTAACACGATAACTTCTTCTCGTCTCCACCTACTCCAAAATCAAATGGCGTGGTTCGAAAGGAAAAATAGGACACTGTCACGATAATGAGTTATGGACTATGTTGAATGACAATCGTTACTGGACAAAAGTTTTGGTGGAACGCTCATAGATGACTTCAACATGACAATCTCAACCGAATTCTTCTCAATTAAGGGAGCCAACTAGGGAAAAACACCTTATGAACCGTAAGAGGAAGAAAACCTACACTTAGATTAATTTTAGAGAGTTTAGAAGTCGAAGTGCTTCATTTTAAACACAAAAGACTACCTGAAACCAAGTTTGACCCAAGTCATACGAAAGTGTCTTTTTTAGGGTTTAAACTCAAAATAGTAAAGCCTAATATCATCCTAAATAAAAACACACTAGGAAAGTCGAAGAATCACTAAACGTGACATTTCTGATAAACTCGCTCAACCCTCTAAGACGTACATGTCTTAGGCGTTTGGTGACTAGCATGAACTTCTCCAAATTGATGCTCAATGTAGATGACTTAGATGAATGAAGAAGCCAATTAAGGTCACCGAAAAAACAAACCTAGAAAACTACATTGTTGAATGAAAAACTTTTAGAGGTTGTTGAAATAATCAAAATTAAGGAATCTAGGAACCCACCATTCGAAAATGATCATAGTACACCTTAACCAAGAACTCTTAGGTCACAGCCCAAGACCAAAGTAGACTTCTTTTGTTTTTATATCAACCTATATAACCTAAAATGTTAATGAAGCATTAGGAGATGAAAAGAAGGATAGTCACCATACTAGAAAATTTAAATCATTTCGTTGCTAACAACGTTTGGGAGTTAGTTCTCTTAACTAGGAATATGACAATCATAGAACTAAGTGGGTAATTAGAATAAGTCTTAGACGAGAAACGGTATTGATTTCTCGAAATAAGGCTCAGGTTAGTTGGCTCAGGCGACAAACCAACAAGAGGGCATCCGATTATGATAAACTTATGCCCCCCGGTTTGCTCGAACTTATCCATTAGAACATTATTAGCTTAAGCTTGGGCCTTAGACTTTAAACTATTCCTACTGGATGTAAAAAAGTGCATTTCCTGAAATGGTTTTATCAATGAGGAGGTATACGTGGCCAAACCTCTAGGATTCATGATTTTGAACAAATCGGATCATGTTTATAAATTAAGAAAAGCTTTTATATGTTCTTAAACAAGCACCCACAGCGTTGGGTGTGATAGATTAAAACTTTCCTTATTACATGAATATAAATGGGAATGGTAGATAACACTCATTATACTAAAGAATAAAATTCAAATCTCAGATATTTGTTCAAATATAGAGTCGAATGACTTTATCTTTTGGTTCGACTTGTCAAGACATGTGGTGATGATTTTGCCAAAATCATGCATGACGAGTTTGGATAAGTAGCATGATGGTGAACTAACTTCCTTCTACCTAGATTACAAATAAAACAAAATGAAGATGGCAATTTCTTTAATCAATCTAAGTATATAAAGAAATGCTTAAGAAATTTGGTCCTAGAATAGTCAAACCAATGAAAACCCCCATGTACTCCAACACTAAACTCACGAAATATGAGAGTGTGAGTCGGTAAGATAATAAAACCAAGTATCGAGGCATGATATGTA
Organism: Tanacetum coccineum; assembly: GCA_026074375.1. Classification (NCBI taxonomy): domain Eukaryota; kingdom Viridiplantae; phylum Streptophyta; class Magnoliopsida; order Asterales; family Asteraceae; genus Tanacetum; species Tanacetum coccineum. The sequence goes on from BQNB010010645.1 coordinate 74,170, forward strand.
GTTTATTATACCTAACAGCAAGTAGGGGCCCGCTATCATGTTTATTGTCTGCCTCTGTTCTCCTCTAGAGTCCACCCAAAACCTCTCATCGTGAAGCCGGTTAAGCGTATCTATCTTCCGATACATAAAAGGCACTACGCACTTAGGATAATGTATCCTAAGGTGGACCGAATAGAAACGTAGGATATAGCCGACTCTGATTCATATGAGCGGGAGATTATGTTGACCGAAAGAGCAATAGCGTATTTGTACGATCGTGAGGGATTTTGTTTGACATTCTCGATTCTCAAAGAAACAAAACCGCTCATTGCTAATCCACCTATCAAGCCGAATACGTAAGCGCCGGAAAGGCATGTCAACAAGCACTATGGATGAAACAAGCTCTCATCAACTACGACGTACGACTTGACGACGTTCCCATCATGTGCGACAACAAAGGCGCGATTGACTTTAGCAAAAACCCAGTGCAACATTCTCGTACCAAACACATCGACATACGCCACCACTTTCTTCGTGATAATGTCCAGAAAGGACATATCTCAATCAAAAAAGTGTCGTCCGTAAAAAACATCGCCGACATTCTTACTAAACCCCTTAAAACGGTGTAATCGTATAACTATCCAATGCTTGGTTTAGGATGAGGGAACCACGATTCCATAAATCATTCTTTAGTTCGCCGCTTCTCTTTCTTCTGTCTCAATTCTAGTCCGTGTTCCATTCTGTGTCGTGACAACTTAAATACTTCATCCGAAGTACTTTAAGTATATTTAATTCGCGAAATGCAAATTAAAATGTCACTCCTCTTCATAAATTTTTTGTCAAAAACCAAGTTTAAAAACCCTTGGCTGAGGGCGGCCCCCATATAGGCGCCCCCTAATATATTTGGGACCGCCGGTAAATATGGGACCGCCACCAGCAAGTCACAAAATAGGACACTTAAACAAAAAATTTTCAAAACAGAAAAACAATTTACCTGCTGCCATTGACGAACACGACTCAAAACCCACCAAAACTTAAAATCAACCATCTAAACATCAATTGAAGATCAAATCAACACTAATAATCAATCCTAATATCACAAAGATCATCAATTGTAAGTCATTTCATCTATTTTCTTTCAATTTGAGTCTAGGGTTCATGATGAACACCAAAAATTGAAATTGGGGATTTTTGATTTTTCTTTCAATTTTGTACAATTAAGAGTACTAGGATACAATGTATAACTAATATGCTTCCTGTAGATATAAGATTTGCATACATTAGTGAATTTGTTGAAAAATTGATTTCGAACCAAAACCCCAATTTTGTTTTCAAATCACTCACGTTAGGAACATAATAAAATTGTTGTTATGCATTGTTAATCCAATCTAAAAAGGTTTTCAAACACATGCATAATGATCTCATGAACAAATTTCGAGATACATAATTCATATGTATTTTTCGACTTGTTTGGATGAGAAATATCAAATTAAGGAGCGTTTGGGTTAACTCTTAGGATGTTATATTTAGGTCGAGTTAATCGTTACTCTACATTTGTTGCATATAGGCACACACTAGGACTAACTCAAAACATAAAAACAAGTATAAATGATTAATATATGGGCTTGTTCATGATCTTCTAGGTAACAATGCCTCAAGCTACCGGTTTAGATCATCAAAAGACAAGAAACTACATACCCTTAATATCAAATGAGTTTAGTCAACCTTTGCTAAACACAATGGCAAATCTTGAAAAACGATATTTTCATGAGGGGAGGGTTGTAAGTCCAAACTTCGAAAACATGAGTCATATTCGTGCTAAGTTTGAGTCAATCGGCTTTGATTATTTGTTAGACATTAACGAACAAATTGTACCTCGCTTTGTTCTTGAGTTTTACTATAAACTCACTTTACCTATAATCCTGAGAGTTAATTTGTTGTCAACTTCATCATTCAAAATAAGCCATTCTCCCTCACTCTTGAGGAATTTGGTCAAATTTTGAAAATCCCATTCAAAGGTCAAGCCTCTAACACCGAAATGTGGTCTCTTGACCATTTGTCAGTAAGTGTTCCAAGTAGAGGTCTTTATAAAACCAAACCTCCGTCTCCAAGAGTCATTAAGTCTCTTATTCAAGTTCCTCGAAAAGGTCAAGAGACTCGTACCAAAAATAAGAAAACGATTGTCGTAGGTGAAAACAAAATTTTAACCTGAGAGATTCAAACTCATATGAAACCTTGGGTTGATATTATTCGTGAAAACGACATTTGTCTAGGAGGACATAGGGATCATGTCTCTGCTTGTCTTTGTCACATGCTTTATTGCATTGAGACATCTACTCCTTATAACCTAGCATTTTTCATTCTAAAAAGAATGGAAAAGACTCGATTCAAACCAAAAGAACTCTTGCCTTATGGAATGCTCTTGACTAGGTTATTCAAACATGTCGTGTCCGTCTCTCCTAAGCTAGCCTTTGATCATTATCTCTTACATGATCGAGCTATGCATCTGCTCGCTCCTCATTATGAGCGAAATACACGAGCGGATCGGGGCAAGAAAAGACCTCGTGAGTCAAATGCTAGCTCCTCCTCCTCCACTCTAAACCATCCATCGTCATCTCATCCATTGGATGATTCCATCGAGAAAAATGATGACGAATCTTTTCATCCCAATCCTTCCTCTTCGTCTCAAAACATTTCTTCCTCGTCAAATAATGTCTCTAGAGTCCATCAAAACCCTCCTCATGAAAGTCATCACTTAAAACACTTATCACTCCAAAACTATTAATCGTCAAACTCAACAAAGAGATGCTCACCGGGAAGGGTTAAGGTCAATTGGACAAGTTCTTAAGAACATGATGGGTGGAAAACAAAAATGAACGTGTTGACACAACTACTATGACACTATTATTATTATTATTATTATTATTATTATCTCTCGTGTTTAATACATTATATTTCTCTATTATTAGGACTAGGAGTGGCAAATTTTAATTTGCATTTGACTTGGATAATCTTTTACATTCTATCATCTTTCTATGACTAGCAAATTTAATGATTATGACATGAGATGAAATGCTACTACTTGCTAAATAATTTGTATGTTAGAATAGGACTACATATTATTGCTTGAACTAGTTGATTCTTGAATATTGGTAGAAGCCAAAATCACTAGACTTAAGAAAAAGAGAAAACTGGAAATCTTCCTGTCTCCAGAAAATGGCCCCCTTATACCGGCGGCCCCCTAATATATTTGGGACCGCCAGGTGATATGGGACCGCCACCAGGAGGGAAAGAAAAATTTTGAGTTTACCTCTTTTTCTGTATCTTGACCCTCCTACCTACATCCTCAAGCTGTCATTTCCCAGATTGGCTAAACCATATTTGGCATTCTCTTCTTCCTAAACCATGCTTTGCCACTTTATCCAATCCTTCTCATTATTTAATCACCCAACTTTCATACTTCACCACCATCTTCATCTCCTTCAAATCTCTCTTCTTCTTTATCAATGTCTTGCTCAAACCACCATTCCAACTTCTCTAGAAAACCAAGGATGTCGGTTAGACAAGTATGGAAACGCAAAACATCCACTCCAAAATCATCACCTCCTTCCCAAAATGACTCACCTCCTCTTCCTCCAAGAGTCTACTTACAATCTCCTTCACCACCATCTTACAATCCCTTAAGAGATCAAATGATTAACCAACTCCACAACATTTCCACCATTCTTGATTCACACACTAATCCATCCAATGCCTACATTCATGCACCACCTTCACCACCACCACCACAAATTCATCCTCCTTCTCATGCTCAAGTTGAATTTCACTCAAGTTTTTGTCATTGTTGCAAGTTTTCTAGACACCAATTCTACTCTTTGAGAAATGAAATCAACTTCATTCACTATCTTCTAACCCGTCCCATCCCTCCAACCCGTATCCCTCCAAATCATGTTTCACCAACCCCTTCTTTTTCCCTCTTTAATTAATCATTCCTACATGATTAATCTTCCTAAATAATTGTTCTTTCATCTTTTGATTATGACACCTTCTACCTTTCAAGAATCCACTAGTGTAGATCTATGCCTTATTATGTCTTTATGATTATCTACTTTCTATTGTAATGATTCATACAAATGTTGTATGAATTTGTCTTAGCTCTTATTAAGATCTAGTTTTAAATTTTATGTTGCATGTATTAATTGGATGTGCTAATGTATGAGTTTCTTGTTGGTGGAATGAAACTCTTCTTTTGATAATTTATATATATTATGTGTTAACTTGAAAGATATTTGTCTTGCACTGAATGATTAGTGAAAATTACAATTATGAGGTTCACCCATCTAAGAAAGATTAGAGGGGGTATTTATAGTCTAAACACAAGCCATCTTTAGGCTAATTACACTTCTAGTCCTTGTGTTTAAGACTATTTAGAAACTAATGTAATTTCCATATAGACACCATATTTTTAATCCTAACAATCTTCCCCCAATATGGTGGCATATGGAATTACTTACAATGTATCCTATAAGTACAAATATAAATGCTTCAGCTTGAATATTTCCATTACTTGCAGACGATACAATGTAATTTGTATAAACTGAGTTATCTTCCCCTCAGTTCATACTGCATGTCTTCAATAAGCTTTCTTCATCTACTTCTTTTTGTCGAAGTTTCATAATCAGCTTCCCCCCAAACCAGCATTCGTATTGTAAGCAGATTCTGAAACTGTGATGTAGCTTCATAGAAGAAGAAGTAGAAGTAGAAGTAGACATAGAAGTAGAAGATGAGAATCAAAGGATTAGAAGAAGCAGAAGAAGCCAATCACATCAAACATAACTGCTTCTGTTTTGATGAATATCTGTTCGGGGGAACATGCAAGAAATAATCAACATCTTCTCACGTATGCACATACTTCACACAATAACCATCTAGAGGTTGAAAGCATACAATCCATCTCCATAAGATAGAAGCGGACTTGAAGATAAGAAAGAAAGAAATGAAGATGAGAAAAGTACACATTTCTTCCCCCTAATTAATGTAATCTATTGAATACTTCCTTTTCTTCCCCCTGATTGCATTCGATGACCATCGAAAAAATCATAATCTGAGTATGCCTGTATATTTGATAGAACAACCATGTGTGAAGTAGAATAAAGTAGGTTAAGCATAAGAATCAACTGCCGATAACCAACCTCTATTTGTTTCACCTCTCTGACTAGTTTAATTCCAACCTAGCATTCTGTCGGCTATTTGTAATGACCACTGATGGAGAAAACTCAATATGACAAACTTGATACTCAAGTAACATCCCCCAAAGTTGTGACTTAAGCTTGTACTATCCGAAAGAATCTCTTGAACTATCCTCAACTACGTGAGTCACTGAGCACTACAACGTAACTCCTTAAAGTGATAGCTACTTTGTGGATAAAAGAGAGTAAGAATCACAAAAGTAACCAAATATTCAAGTCTTCATGACAATCCTTATATGCTCGAACAAGTCATCTTCGTTGCAGAGGTAGAAAGGCCAGAAGATGAAATAAGTACACTGTTTAATTACAGATATTACACGTGACTTGTGGGAGGTGTTGGGTGGGTGGGTTTTTATCTTCCCCGTAACATATTAACTTCAGTCCGCTTAATAAGTAATAAAGAATCAACCCCGTAGTCATTTGTTGCGATTAAATCCCGAGAATAGCCTTTTAGCATTTTTCGTGAATCTTCAATAAGGATCGTTTTAAGCAATAAGTGATGTTTGTCCGAAAAATTAACAAAAATTCAGCCCTTTATCATTTTAAGCCCACAAATTCGGATCCATCCCAATATACTGATTCCACATTCAGTCCACGTTATCAATTTCGGTTATGGCGTAATATTAATAAAAGTATTAGCCCACTCACATGTAGCCCAGACAAGCCATTAATAATCGCACAACAGCCCAAGTTATCTCACAACAGATTTTGATGGCCCATGTGTTGATTAATAAAACTGATAACTCAACTCAAAACCCTATCATTTTATCTCAAACCATACGCCACCCTTATCTCTCCTTTAGATAAAATCTCAGCCACCACTCTAAAACCAAATCATATGCATCCAACAATCAAGAAAACATAATCTCTTACAGCCTTATCTCTCAAATATCAAAACAGACGCCCCTTTCTTTCATCTTCTTAAACAAGAGAGAAACACCAGCCACCAAATCCTAACCTCTTTTCCTGATATAGCACGAATCAAACAACCCACGAAGAACATAAGGTTTTGGCTTCAAGATCTTTACAAGGTCTCGGTAGGTTTTCTCTTGCTTGTGTATCTTTGACCGAAATAAGTGAGGAAGGAGACAGTCTTGTCTTGGTGCATCACCATCTATTTCGAAAATTAAAAAAGCTTTAAGCTTTACATAGACCAATGATGGTTCCTTGTTCATGCACCCAAATCTTATAAAGATTGATAAAATATGAATAAACTGATGTCATCTTTGTTTTTTTTGTTTTTTTTTCGGTTGTGTGTCGAGTCCTGATGTAATGTAGAGATGGAGGATGGGATTAGATTAGAGTAGTGGATTTTTTGTGATGAGATGGTTGTGGATTTGTTAAAGTTGTAGTTTTTGAGGCTGTTGGTTATGAAGATTCGAGTTTTGTTGTAGCAGTTGAAAACAACTCAGTTCAAACTCGGTAGTAACCGAGTTTAGAAACTCGGTGAACTCATTTGAGTTGGAAGTAAACATTTTGTACAGATCTGTGCTTGTTTCTTCCTTGTAACTTCTTTTTCATTTTCAATCTTGACTCAAAGCATTTTCGGAATAATCATTTATATTTTCTGAGTTTGACCGTTGACCAAAAGTCAATTCCGAGTTTGACTTCCGAAAATGATAAATCTGATATTGTTTCAGAGTTTGATGTTCAATCAGTTCCGAATTTGTTAAAACAACAGTTTTAGCACATTTAATAACCAAATCTGATCGAGTTTGAACAAATCTTATGATAAAACCGTAAGTAGCCAAAACTCGATAAAATCACACATAGAAAATAACAAATAAACTGCTAAACTGAGTAATAAGCTGTGTGATAAGCTGATAAAACGAATAAGCTGTAAACTGATGTATAAACCACACGAGCAGAATCTAAACCGAAATAATCTGAATAAGCTGCTCTGAACGGACTGAATAAGCTCAAATAAGCCAAAACTGTACTGAATAAGCTCAAATAAGCTGCAAAATAAGCTGACCAGAATAAGCTAAACATCATGAATCGCCTGTGCAGCTCTGATACCACTTGTGAGGTTTATCGATTCACGATCTCGGAAGGTCGGGGATGATGGAAATACATAAAAGCCATTTTAGAGAGAGAAAGTAGTTATTATTGAATGATTAGTGAAAATTACAATTATGTGGTTCACCCCTCTAAGGAAGATTAGAGGGGTATTTATAGTCTAACACACAAGCCATATTTGGGCTAATTACACTTCTAGTTCTTGTGTTTAAGACTATTTAGAAACTAATGTAATTTTCATATAGACACCATATTTTTAATCCTAACACTAATGTATGAATTTCTTGTTGGTGGAATGAAACTCTTCTTTTGATAATTTATATATATATTATGTGTTAACTTGAAAGATATTTGTCTTGCACTTGTACTTCTAACTTTGTTTTGTAGCAAAACAATTTTCGTAAGATCGATCCCTTGATGCCCCGAACAAGGGGGAGCACACATCAAGGGGGACTCTTGATATCGTCGATTTCTTTCTTCCTTCAACAACTCGACGATCAGTCTTTTTGAATTCGACAAAAAGGGGGAGAAATGAAACGTAACTCATTTAATAATTTGACATCTTTAATTTTATTTAAAACGAGTTTATATTTTGTCATAATCAAAAAGGGGAAGATTGTTAATACAAATAATGCCTAAAAACGTTATTTATATTTTTCGACCTCTCAACGTTTTGATAATAACAAAATGTAAAAACGTTTACAATAAAAATAAACGTCTACAAATTATTAAATGTAAAATTTAATTCCTAAGATTAGTGATCACTTAAGGTATGGACAAACAAATTAATTAAGCATGATTAGTGATCAAGAAAATATTTTTCTCTTAATCCTCACTTTTAATTCTACAAAAGTATTTTTTTTCAAAAATACTTTTACAAAATATTTTCTAATTAAAATAAAAAGATTTATTAAAAACTTAAAATTTGAAATTCAATTTTTCCTCCTAAAACGGAAGCTTCTACACCAGATACAACATTCCCCACAAAAAGACAAAAAGGGAGTGGAGTCTAGGCGGCGGCCCCCTTATATATAAGGGACCGCCAAGACCGCCCTCAGAGAGCCGTTGGGATTCCCTGCCTATAAATATTGCTCCATTTCCAACAGAAAAATAATTCTTTTTTGCACGAAATTTTTCAGTCTTTTCTTTCTCTCTCTAAACCTTCTTTCTCTCACTAAAACTCTTGATCACTAACATACTTAGATCTTGTTTCAAGTGATCTAATATCTTCTTCTCATCTCTTCCCTCTCATCCAAGTGCAAGAGAAGAACACTCCTATTCGTCAATAAACAAAGTGTTAATTAGTGATCTATCCTCCTTTCTTCTAAGTACCAAAACTCTATTATATTTATCTTGTGTATTTGTGTGATTCGGATATTGTGTAGATCCGATAGTGTAGATCTTGTGAAGATGTGTACATCTAGTTAAGTGGTGTTTAGTCTAGCTAAGATTAGGACTCGACATTTAGCTTAGTGTCGGAAAATAATGTAAGCGACGTGTAAACGGTTTTCTCCGCCTAAAGGGAGCTTGTTGACATAGTGAAATCTCAAGTAGGATACTCGGGGAGTGGAGTAGGGCGAAGAGGTGCTTCGTAGCCGAACCACTATAAAATCTCGGTGTCTTAGTTTGGTTGTTTATCCTTATCCTTTTACATTGTTATTATTGTTATTTAGTTTTCGTTTAGATAGTTATTTCTTGTTCATATTGTGATTTTATTGAACATATAACTCGGATCTATACATTTTTGAAAGTAAACTTTTAAACTGTAAAACAAATGTCACACCCCGCCAAGGCGAAAACGCGAGGCGTAACATCATGGATATCATCACAACACAATGGCGTTTATAAAAAGAATTCTACATGCAATAAATAAGCAAAGTATAGACACAAAGTGTCATAACAATACCCATAAAACTAATCCAAATCCAAAAGGCGTCTTTATTGATGAAACGAAAGTTCTCGCCAATAGAAAGACATGCAACAAGAATCCATAATTCAAACAATGCAATATTCAAGACATAAAATCAATAAACTCCATGAGATCCT
>BQNB010010646.1:1739-26739 GCA_026074375.1 Tanacetum coccineum
GGTAAGCAGCTTATTTATAGCTTATTACAGCTCAATTCGTGGGCTTATTTCTAGGAAAAAACCACGAATTGGTATTTATGTGTTGTATGAATCTACTGTATACCAGCTTATCTCAAGTTTTTTATGAGTTTTTAGGTCATTTTTGTGGTCCACAACTTTCAAAGAAAACACAGATCTGGTACTTTCATTTTCTAGCTTATTTCCAGCTTTTATAAGCTGATTTGGTTGTTAAGCAGATTATGTGGGTTGTTGTGGGTTTAAAAGTTTAGATCTGGTTTTTTTTAAGATTTAGTGTTCTTACCAGCGGTTTGGATAGAATAGTACTCTTAGGTTTGTTTTCTAGTCGTACTCATGCAAACAAACAAGTAGTGTACTAGGTTTTGTTGGCTAGTCTAAAATTAGCATAAGAACAAAAGATAGACAATGTTAGTGATTTGTACATCTTGAAAGTGACTACCAGTGGTTTGATTTATGCTGGCAGCAGTTTGCTTCTTTATTCAGTCGGCGGTTTGATAATTCTAGTTAGCAGCGGTTTGAATACAGATTGTAGCGGTTTGACTTTATCTTGGCCTACCTAAACAAAACTCTGCCCAATTGTATACTTGGCAGCGGTTTGGTAAGAAAGGGACAGATATGACGCGTTTTGCTGTGATTGCATTTTGTTGACCGAGTCAAGAAAGTCAACCCAGTCAACTTACTGAGTTTGAATGAGTCTGGCCAAATGAATAAGAACCAGATTAAGCAAAGAAAAGGACAGAGTCGATTTACAATTAACAACAACTCAACCACAACATCCACGAACTACATCAATCTCAGCCCTTCACAACACAACATCAACAAATCCACATCTATCCTATAAATCCCTTCGTCTTAAAATATCTCATCCCCATCTCCATCTACAAGACTCGAAAAAGCAAAAATTAACATGATCTCAGTCTACTTTTTGTATTTATTGGATATAAATCATCATGACCTTTTTAAGATTTATACACACGAAAAGATCATCATTGACCTGTCAAGGGTTAAAACCCCTTTTGATATTCAAAATGAAAGATAGATTATAACAAATATGTTACAAACTATTCTCTGTTTCGTTGGACAAACACAAATTCAAACACTACCTACCTTAGACCTTTTAATCAAGATCTTGATTATACCAAGTCTCTTTGTTCTTGCTTCCTCTCAATCTACGGTGTTTGTGAAGTCAAGTGGGTTACTTTGGTTCGTTGTGTTTGATGGGAGTGTGTCTATAATCTTCGAATCTAATTACTGGTAGCAATTAGATGGTTAATCTTAAAGGGTTTGAGATGGAAGAGATGAACAGATTTGTTAGATCTATACTTTGGGAGAAAAGGACAGATTGGATGTGACTGCGTATGTTGAGAGAAGAGATAAGTGATGTGGGCGTATTATTTTAGGATTAGGGTAAACTATGAGAGTCATTAGGGATTTGATAGTGTTTTATTGCTATATCTATGAACCCGGTATAAGATGGTGTTAGGCCAGCTGGGTATTAATAGTTTGTAAGTGGGCTGATTTTTTCTAATTTGGTGGCAGCCGGGCTATAACACAAAATATGGACTGAACATGTGTTGGGCCGAGTATTAACTGATATTGGGCTGTCATAAATATTGGATTTGGGCTGTTATTTATTTAGTACGAGTATGAAGATTAAGTCGAGTACTATAAAACGCTATCAAGACAAGTTGGACTAGACAATGATGATTCGTTACCGACAATTCAAAATAACATTTGTACTAGTTTAACGACATTCACAAACAACAACACACCAAACATGATACATAACACTAAAACGATCCGAATAAGATTCACTAAAATGACAAACGGCTAAGGATTCGGATTATAATGACATGTGATCACGGAGTTGATTTGGTATCCCTTATTTGAGATTGAAGTTGGATTTCACGAAGGCGTGTACTTATTTCATCATCGAGACTTCCTTCTATTTTCTACCCTTTTTCTTCAAACCCAATCTATCGATTGATGACTTGCTTGAACGTATACAGCTTATGATTGAGACTTGAATTATCTAGTTTCCAGTAGTCGGGGTGGTTGGTTGAAGACCTGGATAACTATCACTTAAAGGAGTTACGTTGTAGTACTCAGTGTCACATGGAGATGTCGATGTGGATAATTTCAAGATGTGATGTACTTCTTATACTTTTAGGACTTGGGTATAGAGTACTTAAAGATTTAATCTAGCACCATTCTTTAATCAACAACAGTGCAAGCTTAAGTAACAAATTTAGGGGATTTTACTTCATTTTCAAGTTTGGTATATCGGGTTTACTTAACCAAGTGATCACAACAATAGCCGACAGAATACGAGGTTGGTAAGTTAGCTAGAGAGTTTAAAGGTTGAGATGTAATCAGCAATTCTCATGGGATATTATTGTGCTATTCCAAGACAATGGTACTTCACAGTCTAAGCAAAATTTTCAAAGTTCTTCAATGACATTCATTTACAAGATCTTGATTATACCAAGTTTTCTTCATTCTTGCTTCATCTCCTACTACGATTTGTGAAGTTAAGAGGATAATGGTTCGTTTAGATTTCAATATTTGTGCTTAAGACAAGAACTTCTCGTGTATATGTGCGTACACAACAATGATGCTTCTGAGAGTTTGAAACCATCATGGGGGAAAATGTGTACTTTGGTTACCATGTCAACTTCTAGGGGGAAGTAGTGTATACTACTTTACTTAGTATGGTTTGTGAAGTATACTGCATACGTGAGAAGAATTGTTGCTGATTTCTCGCATGTACCCCCAAACGGATATTCACCAAGACCCAATGACAAGTAGCAGTAGTATTTGGTGTGGTTTTTCTTCTACAAAATTCCATTGTGCACGTTAATGACAAATAAAAGATGGTTGAAGCTACATCAAAGTTTCAAAATCTGCTCAAGATAGGGATGTTGGTTTGGGGGGAAGCCGATTCAGATTTTCGTCGCATATGTTGCACACAAGTCTTTTCCAATTTATCAGATGGACGTGAAAACAGAATTTCTTAATGGTCCACTGAAGGAGGAGGTTTATGTTGCACAACCATATGGGTTCGTTGATCCTGATCATCCAGAAAGGGTTTACCGTTTAAGGAAAGCTCTATATGGATTGAAGTAAGCTCCAAGAGCTTGGTATGATGAACTCTTAAATTTCCTGACGTCAAAGGGTTTTACTAAAGGTACCATTGACCCTACTCTATTCATGATAAGATACGGGGAGGACATTCTACTTGTGAAAATTTACGTCGATGACATTATTTTCTGGTCTACAAACCCTAAATTTTCTAAACGATTTGAAAAATTAATGCACACTAGATTTGAGATGTCCTTAATAGAGGAAAGAAATTCTTTTTTAGGACTTCAAATCCACCAATCCCCATGAGGTATCTTTACCAATCAGGCCAAGTACGCTTTAGAGATACTTAAAAACATTGGTTATGGAATAAGGTTTTTGAACATTGGACACAATTAGGCTACGAAACCTAACATGGATGCAGATAGTGGAAAACTCATGAGTACCAAGGCATTACTATTCTTAGTAAAAGCAAGGTCACTCATGTATCTGACATCTAGTAGACCAGTCATAGTGCAAGCAGTATGTTATTGTGCACGTTATCAAGCAAGATCGACTAAAAACACCTCAAAGAGGTTAAAAGGATCTTTTGATACTTGAGGGGTACCATTAACATGGGACTCTGGTATCCGAAGGATTCTGGCTTTGAACTAACAGTTTTTTCAAATGCCGAGCATGTCGGATGTCTTGATACTCGCAAAAGCACTTCTGGAGGAATACAATTCCTAGGTGATAAGTTAGTCAGATGGATGTCAAAGAAGCAGGACTGCACTGCAATGTCATCAGCAGAGGCCGAGTACGTGGCGTTATCTGCAAGTTGTGCTCAAGTAATGTGGATGAGAACACAGCTTAAGGATTATGGCTTCAACTACAACAATATACCATTGTATTGCGACTCTCAATCAGCCATTGCAATCTCATGCAACCCCGTGCAGCACTCCCGTACCAAGCACATCCATACTCGATATCATTTCATTAAGGAACAGGTTGAAAATGGTATAATTGAATTGTATTTTGTCAGAACTGAATACCAATTATCTGATATGTTTACTAAAGCCTTACCCGAAGATAGGTTTCAATATCTTGTCAGACGAATTGGTATGAGATGTTTGACTCCAGTAGAACTGGAGGTTTTGGCAAATGAATCTGCTTGATATATTCTTCAAACATCAGCTTGTAAATATTTTTTAGAAAAGCAAAATACAAAAATATAAAACATATAAAAACAAGTACAAAAATATAAAACTTCATAAAGAAAATATAAAATCAAAAAAATCAAAAAATTTCCGAAAAGAATCTACTCAACATGTCTCTTGGAATCGATAACATTTACGTACCTAGAAATGTCGATTAATATTGACACGGGCGTGTAAATGAAGTTTGAGCAAGAGTTCAAATGCTTTCAAAATATGTCATTTCTAATTTGCTTTATGACTTGTAATCACTCTCAGATTGCAACTCGGACCCGAACGACAAAGGAGAGTGTACGTTTCAGTTCGCTTATCCTTAGCGTTAGAAGAGAAGTCTTCTAACATGATGTTTTTCAAAATGGTGAACACAATTTTTCAAGAATTTCTCGATGACAATTCAAAATCTTTCAACATTGTGTGTTCAACACTCCATCCCTCATAAAGTTTTACAAGACAATTCTTCTACATTTGGTGTCATTTTAAAAATGAGTCAATGTTTGAGGGGAGTTTTTTGAAACACAATGTTTTAATGATTTTGGATACCCTTCTTAAATGCTTTCGGTATTCAAAACATTTACACCAATCTTAATAACAAATCAGTAATAATAATGACTACTCAATAGATTGTATGTTATAAGATGATCCAGTGTCTGAGCACAATTTTTCAAAAATTCTTCAATGATAATTCATAATCTTTCAAAATTGTGTGCTCGACACTAGCTCAACCTTAATTTTATATTCATTTTACAACTTGGTATCATTTTTTTAGTGTCAAACATATGTAAAATTGAGGGGGAGCAAGTTAATGTTCCACATAATTCATGCTGAAACATTTTCTAGCCATGGTTTTTTAAGACAAATTTTAAATCACATGGTATTTCAAAACACTAAGTGAATTAGTATTTAAAATAAGGGAAGAAATGTAATTAAAATGTGATCTTGAAAATAATAAGTGGTCTAAACGACTCATAATGCTTTATACTCTTCGGAAAAGGTTTTATGGTTACGATCTTATACCCAACAACATCTTAATTTCACGACGATTCTAAAGTCATAAGGTGGTTAGGTTAGGTATTAGTCCAATGATCCAACCAGAATCGGAGGGATCTACCCAAGAACACTCCATAGTTAGAAATAGCAGTCCTTAGGTAAGATTGGAGATTAATGAGAACGGGAATAATGCCGACTAAGATTGAGCTAACACTGGAACAATCACAACAAGGTGTTAGTAATAACGTCTTGGTAAGCATTGAAGGGGTTGAAGAATTAAAAAGAAATGTATGGATAAAGGGTCTAAAGAAGAAGCCCTCCACACACTTTAGGCAGAAACCGGGTCAATACATAATCTATCAGATTCACAAAGATGAATTCTGGTATTGAAGACAAGACATCATAGACCAAGTGATGCACTGCCCAACCCTTCTCAGCCATTTAAGTTTCTCTCAAAAAAGACTTGTCTCATTTGTCACGGAGATACACACGACTTCTATTGACTTTCTCACTCCGAGTTAGTTGATATTGAATAGGTGGCAGTCTGCTCCAGCCTCCGATTACTAAAACCAAAACACATTAATCAAGTCTAGAGCCAAGAGATCAATAAATAAATCTCATTAGGACACATTCCATGACAAACACTTGTTGAACACCATTAAGTTCACAAGCTGTTAACAAGAGTCCTACGCATTATCTTTGTGATTTTTCCAGAACATTCAGAGTGATACTCTTTAGTATTCACAGTGATGAACGGAAATCCTTCCAGAGTCAACCTCAAATAGCTCTACGGTAGGTGACTTACGAGATTCTATATGGATCAAGCTTGTGTCAACTGGATATTGATTTTGGTCCAGTAAATGAATTGACGACTCAATAAGAAAGATAGTAACTATCTAATTCACTCATATCGTGTTGTCTGCTTTGAGACGTTCCGGTATTGAGAACAAGCAAGTACGGTGAATCTAATGCATATGCGTTAGAGGATCTAAAACTTTGAGCTGGACACCCTGTCAAGAAGATTCTTTGAATCTACCTGATCACATGTACAATATCTATACTGTAAAATGGTCCTACGGAACCGAAGGTTAATGTAACCGAATCTCGACGAATGACAAAGCCATATTCGTCTATGTATGCTGTTTATCACTAACATTTAAATGCAGGTACAAACGGCGATGTTGCAGCCTCATTCCAGCAGAGTTCGATTCATTACCACATGCTCATGATCAAACTACAAAGACATACTATAAGCATCAAGAATCAAGAATCAAGAAAGCTCAAGAATTCAAGACAAAGACTTCCGCAAACTCTGATATACAAGATCTTCCTTTAAGATATCAAGTCTATCAAGGGAGATTGTTAGCAAGCTTTCAAGATGATGCAAAGTATGAGCATGTTGGTCAAGACACAAGATGGCAAAGACGATCAAGACAATCAAGGAGAAATATTTAAAGATCTCGGACCAAAAGACAAAGTTGAAAGACAATGATAAAGGCTCAAGATCAAAGATCACAAAGCATGAAGGAACAAGCCTACAACGAAGGCAGAGACCAAGATCACAAGAGCTTAACGACAAAAGCAATCTCATTGATCTCATAAAGGAGTGTCACAATGAACTCACTTCGGGGGAGATTGTTAGCCTCAAAATATTGAGTCGAACAATGAAGTTCATTCATTATGAATATTAGGTCTCGGTCATTCAGTTATGTAACGTTGTAATAGGCTAGAAAAGAATCTGGGCTCGTTTAGTAAGCTAATATTGTACGTGTTGCGGGTCTAAGCCCAAGCAAATCTCGAGCCCGATCCGTGTCAAAGCCCTACACGTCCAAGTGTAAGTGTATGGGTATATAAACCCTTTTCCACCAAGGAAAAGGTTGTTGGTTGTTTATTCTCTTTCAAGCTAATATTACTTCCATCCATTTTTCTCTCTTGTTTCTCTCTCTAACTTCTCTCTAACTTCCTTCTCTTTCCTTGTTTAATTCGTGTGTAAGAAATGAAGTGTAAGTGATTACGGGCTACCGACAATTCCCAAGCATACAAGGCTCCAAGATTCAAGACGTCACAAGAAGTGAAGCCATAATTGCAATGATCACCCCTTAGGGGGAGATTGTTAGCCTCATTTTTAGTAAACTGATGGTCATTAAATATTTCTGAGCCTTTGATAAGCTAGACAATATATACTAATATATAATACCACAAGAGCAATTAAGAAAATTCCCTAAGGAAAATTCACTCTTAAAATATATATATAATATATAATATACGTATATTTTCCGGAAAGTATGATTTCTGGGTCGTTTTTCCAACGATTTGAGAAATTGAAACCTCGCTTGATATTGGATACTGATTTGAATGGGTTCAAAGATTGATTGGGTTTTCTATAACTACTAATTAAAAACAAACAATTAAAAACAATTAAAACACTTAACAATTAACGGGAAACAAAATGCGATAAATAAGCAAGTAAACTAAATTTAACTCCTAAATATGTAAACTAAATTTTTAAACCTAAGATAGGACAAAAGTAAATTTTAGAAAAAGAAAAACATTTTTTTTGATTATTTTTGAATTTATAATGAATTAAAAACTAATTTAATCTAATTAAATCCTAAAAAATAGCAAATTAAGTACTAAAAATTTAGAAAAATGATTTTAAACTTAGAAAAGTCTAAAATAACATAAAAACTCAGAAAACTATTTTTAATTATTTTAAAAATTAAAATCCTATTTTTAAACTTAAAATTAAAAGCTCAAAAATGAAAATAAAAATCTAAAAGGTGTAAAATTGATTTTACTGAATGTAAACCTAAAACTATTTTTTATAAAACTAAAAACTATTTTTTTGTAATTTTCTGAAACTTTCTTCTATATTTTATGAATTTTCTAAGATTTTATCTTTCGAAAAACTATTAAAAATAAACTAATTGATGGAAAATTACGATAATTTCAGGAAAAATCTAAAATGTAACAAAGATTACTAGAAAATTATAAGATTCAACTCAGCTTATCATATAAGCTGTGAAAATAGCTTATTAGGCTACGACTTATAAATGAAAAGGAAAATTAAAACGTGTATAAGTATTTAATGAAAGGAAATAATGATGGATGAGCTATTTTAGCAAACTGGTTAACATGTATGGTTGTTGAGAGGGAGGTCGTGGGTTCGAGGCAGGCAAACCCTCTTTTTGCACTTTTTTTTTAATTTTCACTTTTTGCAAAAACTAAATAATGAGACTTAAAGAAAACTTGATTTTAAACAACTTTAAAACTAAACTTTTTGTCTGAAAGTGACAAATAAGCTTTGAAACAGCTTATGAATAAGCTGTTTCAGCAAGTGAGCCTTTGAGCTCACTTTTGCTTATTTGAACTTATAAGCTTGCACAAGCTTTAATATAAGTTCATTTTCAAAACCAAAAGAAGTTCTAGATAGCTTATGATTCCTACTATCTAGAATTGAGAAGCTAATTTAACTTTAAACACCATAAGCCATCTGAAATTGAAGATCTATAAGCTATCTCAGGTATGAACACTTAAAAAAAACTCAAAATCAAGCTAAGCTAAAAAAAACTCAATAAGCTAAGACCTAAGCTAGGCTTTTGAAATTAAGCTAACTAATGATCCCTAATAAGCCCCTGCTATTCAGTTTTTTAAATAGCAACTAAACTAAGCTCTAATGAAGAAACTTATCTAAACTACTTATTTTTGGCTTTTTGGCTTTTATATGACTTTTAAAGACTAAATGTACCTAGGTAAATAAGATAGTAAATGAAAACTAAGACTTGATTTTACTTAAGCTATATCTAATCTATATTTAACTTGAATTTAAGAGCCTAAATCTTAAAATTACTAGCTTAAATGAGACTAGAAGCTCAGCAGTACTAACTACTTGTTAGTACTGCTGATGCAATTGGCAAAAGCCAAACCAAATGTACAGGGTAACCTAGTGAAGTTGCCTGCACTCAACACTCTTGTTGAGTGTGTACAAACACAAAACAAGCAAGAACCAAGCCTTAGATGGCTTGGTTTAAAATTTGCACAAGTGAAAACACTATGAAAACTCCCCTGGTGCAGGAATACTAGAAATAAGCTCAAACTCTTTTAATTTTAAAATCTAACTTGTGAAAACTGCTTTCCTAATGTTTTTAAATGAAATCAAAGCTGTCTCAAACAATTTGCACAAAAACCTTTGACTTTTGATTGTCAAACAAGGTTAACCCAAACACCCCTTTAAATTGTGACAGTTTTGAATAAGCTTATGCTTTTAAAATCTAATAATCTAATTCTAATAACCAGATAACTAACCAATAACTATATATGTTTGGATTTTATGAATTTTTTGTAAGAATCTGGAAAAACTCTAAGATCTTAAATATAATAAGCTAAAAACAGATTATAAACTCATAATAAGCTTGATTGAGGCAATTAAGTACTAATAAGCAACTAGAAATAGCAAATAAGCAAACCTTAAATAATAAGCCATTAATCTACTATTTAGACTAGAAATTAAGATAAAAGGAATTTAAAGATAAACTTACAAAAATAGCTAGCTCAACAAGGCTATGACAGCTCTTAGAGCTTTGCTACAAGCTCCTTAGCTTATTATTAAAGTAGGGTATATGACCTTGGGAGCTTTTCCAAATTAATTCTCCCCTTCCATAAATTTAAGGGGGGGGTGTCCAAAATGCATAGGTAAGCTTCTTATTTTAAGGTTAAGGTATGTTAAGATTGATTAAACTCAAATCAAGAGCTTAAAGACTCTTGAGAGCTTAATATGAGCTTATAAGCTTATTGAGACAGATAGGCTTATTAAGAGAGCTGTATTAGTTGAAAGCTATGAACAGGTGTATGACCAAATTTAAATAATTTCAATTAAAAAGAGCTGAATGTACATTTATTTTTTAACTTAAAAGAAATTATATTGATATCAAAATGACATTTAAGCTTTTTAACACTTCCGTAGGCTAAACTAGAAAATGAAAAAATCAGGAATGTAGGATCCCGTAATCACTTCATAACATATATATCATACACGAATTTGATCTAGAAAAGAGAAAGGAGGTGAGTTGTTTTAGAGAGAGAAAGAAGAGAGAGAGAGAGAGAGAGAGAGAGAGAGAGAGAGAGATGAGAGAATTTTGGAAAAAGGAAAAGATTTATTATTATAAATACTAAACTCTTTTCTCAATAGAAAAAGATGTTAATATACCCGTCGCGTTAAATGACGCGCGGGATATTTAACTAGGACCCGGGCTCGGGTTTTGCTTGGGATTAAACCCAAAACATATACAAGATTAGATTAACTATCTAGCCTGATTCCCGATATTATACTATTACAATATTAACTAATTAAATGACGAGACAGTACATGGTAATGAACGAAACTTCTGTTCGGCTCAATATTTTTGAGGCTAAACAATCTCTCCGAAAGTGAGTTCATTGATGGACCACTCCTTCATGAGAAATATGAGATTGCTTTTGTGTGTAGCTCATGTGGTCTTGGTCTTTTTCTTTGTTCTTTGTTGTAGGTTTGTTCCTTCATGCTTTGCGATCTAGACTTTGAGCCTTTGTCATTATCTTTATCGTCTATGCCATCTTGCGATCTTGTGTCTTTGACCAACATTCTCATACTATGCCTTATCTTGAAAGCTTCAAATCAGAGTTAGCGGAAGTCTTTGTCTTTAAATCTTGAGCTTTCTTGATAGATTGTCTTTGTAGAATGAGCATGAACATGTGGTAATGAATCGACTTTGGTTGATTGAGATACTGTCACCACCGTTTTAACCTGCAGGTTTACGTTAGTGATAATCGAGAAAATTGATTTGAAAATCAATCGACGTATTACTTGTAAAAGCGTTTTTGTAACACATCGGGAGTTTTAATCTTTTATCAAAATTCATCAACCGTCAATTCATTTACTGGACCAAATCGATATCCAGTTGTCACAAGTTTGATTCATATAGAATCTTGCAAGTCACCTACCAAGAGCTTGTTTGATGCTGGCTCAAGCAGGATTTCCATCTTCATTGTGAATACATAAGTATCACTCGGATGTTCTGGCAAATATCACATTGATATTGCGTAGGACTCTTGTTAACAGCTTGTGAACTTGATGATGTTCAACAAGTGTTTGTAATGGAATGTGTCCTGATGAGATTTAGATTGATCTCTTGGCTCTAGACTCGATTAGTGCATTTTGGTTTTAGTACTCGGAGGCTGGAGCAGATTGCCACCTATTCAATATCAACGATCTCGGATATTGAGATATCAATACGATTAACGTGTGTATCTCTGTGACAAATGAGACAAGTTTCTGTTGAGAGAAACCCGAATGGCTGGGAAGGGTTGTGCATTGCATCACTGGGTCCATGATGTTGTTTTCAATGTCAGCAATCAACTTGTGATTCTGACAGCATATGTATTGACCCGGTTTCTGCCTTAAGTTGTGTGGAGGGCTTCTTTCTTTAGACCCTTTATCCATACATTTCTTTTTCATTCTTCAACGCCTTCAATACTTATAAGACGTCATTATAACACCATGTTGTGATTGCTCATAGTGTTAACTCATCTAGTCGGCATTTTCCCCATTTTACATTCATCTCCAATCATACCTAAAGGACTGTTATTTCTAACTGCTGGATTATCCTTGGTTTGGTAGTCCTCCGATTACTGGTTGGATCATAGGATTGATTCCTAACCTAACCACCTTATGACTTCAGATTCGTCATGAAATTAAGATGTTGTTGGGTATAAGATCGAACCATAAAACCTTTTCTTCAGCACATTGAGTCGAATAGATCATATTTTAATTACATTTTCTCCCCTTATTTTAAATAATAAACACTTAGTTTTTGAAATACTTGTGATTTAAAATATTCTTGAAAAACTCTGTGGGGAGAAAATCATGGTCAGCATGAATGGTTTGTAGGAACATTTTGACTAATGTTGAGGAATACATAAGGAGTTGTCGTTTTGTTGATGTATCCAAGAACATTAAAACTTTGTTTTTCGAAAAACTCCCCCTCAAAAATAGGACCAATTCAAATAATTGTTTGGTCTTTTGATAACTTTATGATGGTTGGAGTGGTTGACACACAATTTTGAAAGTTTATTGAATTGTCATCGAGTAATTCTTAAAAATTGTGTTCAACTTTTGAAAAAAACAGATGTTTCTGTTAGAGGACTTCTCTTCTAACGGTTAGGGGTAAGCGCACTGAACGTATCTTCTTTTTATTGAGCTAAACATTCGGAATGTCTTGTAAGAACAGCTCAAGACCGAGAAATGTTAATTTTCTCGTTGTGAGGATAAGTTATAAACCTTCCTTTATTTGAAGTCCGGGTTATGTACTGATATTTGCCATAGCCATTAGAAAAATTAGAAATGACATGTTTTAAAAGCATTTGAACTCTCGCTCGAACTTTATTTGCAACCGTGTCAAATGTTAATCGACATTTCTAAGTCACGTAAATGTTATCGATGCAACAGAGACATTGTCAAAAGAAGAATCTTTTTGGATATTTTTATTGCTTTTCTGATTTTTTATTTTCTTTTTAAGTTTTATATTCTTATGTATTTTTGCTTTTCTTCAAATTATGTAATGGTGATGTTTGAGGATGATATCAAAGCAGTCTCATTTTGTCAGAACCTCCAGATCAGCTGGAGTCAAACATCTCATACCAATCCTTCTGACAAGTACATAAACGGGTCTTTAGGAGGGCTTTCGTAAACATGTAGACTAATGGTATGCAGTTCTGACAAAATATAGTTCAATTTATACCATTTTTCAAGCTGTTCCTTTATGAAAATGCGTTACCGGAGTATGGATGTGTTTACTTCGTTCAAAAATGCTTACGGGGTTGCATGATATTGCTAGTGGATGATAGAGAGTCGCAATACAACGGTTATTTTGTTGTAGTTTGAAGACATAATCTTGAGCTATGTCCTCATCCACATTCTTGGGCAAAACTTGAGATAACCACCACGTACCTCTGCTCTGCTGAAGACATTGCAGTGCAATTTTGTGGTCTTTGACATCCAACTTACGAGCTATATCACCAAGGAACTGTATTCTCCAGAACGTGCTTTTCCAGGTGTATCAAGGTAATCAGGCTATGAATCAGCGTCTGAAAATGCTGTTAGTTCAAAGCCATAATCTTTGTATACCAGAGTCCCATGTTAATGTACCCTTTAGGTATTTAAAGATTCTTTTAACCTCCTTGAGGTGCTTTTGAGTTGGTCGTGCTTGATAACGTGCACAATAGCATACTGCTTGCACTAAGTCTGGTCTACTAGATGTCAAGTACATGAGTGACCCGATTTTACTACGATAATCAGATTGGTCTATGGGTTCTCCACTCAAATCTACATCTAGTTTGGGTTTAGTAGCCAATGGTGTACATAGAGTGACAATTATCTATTATGCTTTTTAGAATTTTAAAGCGTATTGGCATGATTGATAAAGTACTTATGGGGAACAGGTGGATTGAAGTCCTAAAAAGAATTTCATCTCCCCCATTAAGGACATTTCAAATCTACTGTGCATTAACTTTTCAAATCTTTTTGAATATTTAGGGTTTGTAGACCTAAAATTATGTATCAACGTTAAATCTTGCATCTAGTGAATATCCTCCCTATTTTATTTGAATTATAGTTGCGGTCAATTGCTCCTTTAGTACAAGACTTTGGACTTCAAGAAGTTTGATAGTTTTCATCTACCAGCTTTGGAGCTTGTTTAATCCCAATACATCAAGCTTTCCTTAGAAGGTAGACTTTTTTGGATCGATTTGGATCAAAACGAACCCTTCTGGTGAGAAACATAACCTCCTCCTTTCAGTGGACCATTAAGAAATGCCGTTTTCAGTCCATCTGATATATTGGAAAAGGAATTGTGTGCTGGTAGGCACGAAAAAAAAATCCGAATGCTTCAAGCGGAGCAACTGGTGCAAATGTTCTTCGAAATCAATACCCTCTTTCCTGCGCATAACCTTAAGTACACGTCGGCTTTGTTGCGATATTACAGTCTGATCTTCATCCCTTTTTGTTCTTCCATACCACTTAGCTTTATAATCATTCTTGCCAAACGGTTTTGTCGCACTAGTTCCCAGATTTTAGTCTGTGAAACTGAGGGAAGTTCATCCTGCATTGACTTCTAGCCATGCAGAACTCGCCATATGCCTCCTTAAATGTTCTTCGGTCAACATACTCCTGTGAGCGCGAACTACCCATTTTAGGATTGTGCAAGCTATCGTCTTGTTTGAACTTGGCATGGTGGGATTTCTAACGAAATTGTTTCTACTGGATGTTCTCTGGTCATCCGTAATCATGACCTTTGTGGTTGAAATGAATGACAATCCGGTTATTATACAATGTTGTTATTCGTGAGGAAGACTCACTTAATTTTTCTTTGTACCATGTTACAAAAAGGATTGATAAATAGCTTCTTGAAATGATACATATTCGTTGCTTGGATCATCGTTGTTGTCCTCAGCTAACCGTGTGCTGGATTGTATATTCTTCAAGTAAAGGACTTGAAGAGAATATTCTCAACCCTGTTGTGATGAATCTGTCTTCTCTGCTGTAGGAACAAACATTATGTCTTGGAGGGCAACGGGGTCAGAGTTGTCATAAACTATACGCCTTTTTTTCCTTGTGGAACTCGACCAGGCTGAAGAGGGACATTTTGACAAACGTCTCTTGTCGTTGTGGTGCGAGGTCTGAACTGTTGTGATCAGACATCATTTCTTTGATTTTATCAAACTTTATATGAATGGACTCAACTATTAAGCGTGATCGCTTGTTGTAAACACGATATCCCTTTGACTGAGTAGAATATCCCACCATGACACATGGATCCCTTTTTCTTTCATCTTGTCCAGATTTTCCCCATCTCTAGTTATGTAACAAATGCAACTCAAAGATGTGAAGATATTTTATGAAGGTTTCCTGGTCATTTATCGCGAGGTGATATGCCCGTCTTTCCATGGAGTGATCATGATGATTGATTGTTTGTAGTTTAGCATGCGGTTTGCAACTGCTTCAGCAAAATGATAATGGAAAAGCTTAGGGTGGGGGTGGAAAAAAAAATAAAAAAAAAAACAGCTGAAAGCATCGTTCGAGCAGCTTAACACGTGTTTCGGTTTCCGTCTCTCGACAACGACGTTCTGTTCAGGTGTTCAAGGTGTGGAAGTTGATGTTCAATGACTTCTTCTTTTGAATAAGCATGGAGTGTCATTGTTTAAAGAACTCTGTGCACTCGGTCTGTACGGGACAGTAATAATCTTGAGCTTGAAGATTGCGTTGAATCATCGTGAGAAAGTTCTTTGAGAATTTGGTGTTTTCATTCCTGGATGTAGAAAAAGAGGTCCAAGTGTATCTTGTATTTGTCAATCAACAATCACAGAATATATTTCTTCCACATGTAAGGCTTGCAAACCCGCAATTGGACCACAATCAAGTCCATGTGACCAGCAAAATTCAGCCTTCCTTGGAAACGTTGGAACAGCTTTGTGACTTAATGAGCTTTCTTTTGCTTTACTCTTTCACAAGTCACGAACAAAATTTGTTCCTTGATATATGTCAATTAGGTACGCCTTTTGTCACAATATCTTTCTTTGATAGTAAGGTGATGTAATCGAAGTTAAGATGAGAAAGTCTTCGATGCCATAACCATGCTTGAGTTGGTGAAGCTTTAGCCATGAAACAGATTAGAGTTGATGAAGTTGTTTCTTGAAGAGATATTGTGTAGAAGATCGGATCACGATTACAGTTAGTAATTTATTCCCTGAAGATCTCTCACAAAACAAGTTGTTTTTCACTGAAAGAATCCCCTGGAGCCCGCAACACATCCCACCTCGCGGTCATACCTCAAAATCCGCATCACAGAATGTGACAACCGAGAAAAGATTAATGATTGAAGGCCTTCGACGTAATAAACCGTTTTGATACGTGGACCATTTCTTGCATCGGATCTCCATAACAAGATTTGGAGGCAAATGATCATTTCCAATACGAACAGTACCCAGAATTTGTCCACAAAATTACATACAGCTTGAGGATTGCCGTCATGTGCTTTGTGCATCAAAAGTAACAATGAATAGGATGAGTTGGTACAATCTGCAAGAGAATTAGAGGACGTGGAACATTGGACAAATGGATCCTAAGGAATTTGATATCTTTCAAAGACATTTGTAATCCTACAGAAATGTCTATAGTGGGGACTAATACTTGTTGATAGATCCTTCTTTCTTGATTTTAGGCATCCATATCTTTTTGGTCCTAAGAGGCTTGTGTTGTCCCTTTTATTCGCTGAATGGACATCTCTTAGCTATCACCCATTTCATTCTTGATTTGTATTCTCATACAACTCCTTATGGTAACTCTTGGATTTATGAATAGTGGCTAGCTGATGCAACTGTATTTTGAGGTTGTTTGCAACAAATTTGTTCGCTTTTCTCTTGGGTTTTACTAGCACTAAATGGCACTACTTAGGCTTCTTAGTTCTTTCTAAACATTCACGTCCATTTAAGTATCTAGAAACACAGCTCTTGATTAGAATAAACACAAAATTTCCACATCCATCAAAAACAGCATTCACATTAGAAGTTTGGAATGAATGTCATTACCGCAGTAAAGACTTTGTTTTCTTAGATATACTAGAAAAGAAATCCTATGATGGTCTTCTACTTCCTTCTTTTTAAACTTCACTTGACTATTGTTTGGCATGACCTTATCTTTAACTTGATAGCACTTAAGCTGTGGTCTGCTAACACTAGTAGTGTGAATTACTCCTGAAGATTTAGACATGTGAGGATTAGTATTCCTAGAAGCATGAGGCAACTGTGGTGTTCTAGTTTGTGTTGTGGTGGAGGCAATTCTATACATTCCTGGTTTAAGCACATTTGTGTTTTGAACTGCTTGGTTTCTATTCTGAGGCAAATTCTGTTGAGTGACTGGTTTAAACAAACCATCCGACGCATTAGTTTTATTAACCGACTGATTCGTTTGAAAACTTCTCATTTCAGGAGAATTTGAAAAAGGAGTCGGTTTTCCTAAAACTGATGGTTTTGGAATCCGTTGAGCATTTGGTTGTCGAACAACAGATTTTCCTTTTGTTACCAGAATGAGTTTCTTTTGAACTCATTTATCACATGTTGTTGTCTTGCCATTGATGAGCTTTCATACTGCTTGGTATTTCATTGATATTGTTCACGTTCTTTTTCGAATACTTTGGAAGCAATTTTCTTTGCAAATGGGTTGTTTTTCATCTGTTCTTTACAATGATTGTAAAGAAAGTTCAAGAGAATTCAAGAGTTGTCAAGTTTAGCATAACTCTTTAAAAGCTATTATAATTCGTTATTAACGATTCGTTTGTTTCAAAAGCTTATTGCAAGACTTCACATTCTTTGTACTTTATGTAGATACAAGCATTGCCTATATTCCATAATTCTGTATATAAGCATTTAAATCAGAAGAGTATGGCAACTTACGATACATGTAACATTCTCGTGTTTGACACACAACTCTTTCGATTTTTTTTTGAGAAGTAGATCATAAATGTTTGAAAAATCAGCCTTTTCAGATTCAAGTTCGTCAACCTCTTTTTCATGGGGATTTAACGTACTTCATATCTTCATGCATTTCGTTTTAAGTTCAAGTTTCAAAGCGGAAAAACTATCATTTTGACTTTTTATGAGAGAGGCATTTAATAAGGTTTTTTATCAAAAGTTCCATATCATGAGCAGTTGGCACCTCTGAAATAATCCATCAGTATGTTTAAAACCAGTTTTTGATCAACAATTTCCCTAAAATTGATTGATGTTAAATTTCATTTCGTTAAATAGTTGTATACTGTTTAACTAATGGTTTTGAAAACGGGTAGAAACGGCAAACATTTAGCAATGTTTGGTTTTGTTTCTAACAAGCGGTTTTCTCCACATTGTCTTCCTATCTTTCTATTTGCGCGTTCCAATGATAAAGATACTCCAGTGAGGGTCCTTTAAAATTTTATAAAGACAATCTGGCTTAGAGTACTAATAATTGGTTTCACTTTGTTCTTTATTCAATTTTGATCTGCTTCATTTTCAAGAGTCTGGTTCTCTTCTTTCAGGGGCAAATCTGTTTGCATGATTAGAAATTATTCATATGGAGATCATACAAAGGGGCTTTTCAGATTGAGCTTCTTGATGGTACTTGGATTGGAAAGGTTAGTCTACCGTATATGGTCGCACATTTGGGTGCGTAACTATGAATGGTCTGACTTGAGCTGACCTTGTCACGCTGGCTTATATGTAAACAATTTCGTCAAAAAGTTTTAACTGTTTGTCATTTCAATCATCTTGTCCAATATCTTTTTCTTCCTTTAACCTTTAAATCGAAATGACCTTTGTATTCTCTTTGAGATAACTTCCAGTTTTGTGACTTAGTTAAAAGACTCTTTTTGAATAATCATGTGTTTCTGATCAAGAACTAAAATTTTCATAGGCTTTTTGTCTTTAAAACCTTCTTAATTTCAATGTCTTTTAAGACTACTAAATAGTCATCGAGTTTCATATTAACTTTGATTTTGAAGAATCTCATAAATCAATCGTCCGGTCATTAAAGGCTTTTGTACTTCCTCAAAATCATTCTGGTTTGTATTTGAAGGTCGAGAATAGACACATATCCCGATCAAAACTAATAGCCTCCCTCAGAGCACTATTGGTTTCATCAAGGTTAGTTTTGCACTTTTCCAATTCTTGAGTACATGTTGCGTTTGCATTCTTTTAATTACTTTTAAAAATCATTTTGGTTCTTCTCCGTATTAGAGTTAAAAGTAGCATTATATTACAAGCGCAGCCGCTATACACCACATTTGCAGCATTTTGATCCAACCTGATTATCATTATACATATATTTGATGAATCAGGAGTTGACATTGCTATATCCTTCTTCAAAAATAATGTGTCGGTTAATGGATTCGGTTGCTTCAGATGTCGTCTCTCCAGTGTCTACATATTATTTTCATCATGTTTTTGTACCATGTACAATGGCATGACCAGTGAATGGATTCTTCATGTAAGGACCTCTGAATCTATGCCATGTTGCGGTAATGTGCTTCTAATTTCAATGTCATCAATCTCTTCATCCGAGTCCTCTAGCAATCAGCTTGCTAGCTTGCAGAGGAACACCTTGGTTCGCTTGTTGGCACATAATCATTTTTTCCTTATGATACGCGTCGTCTGTAACCGCTTTGGATCTTCCTGCATCTTCCTTTTTGCATAGTGCCCCATATCCCTTATAGGTAAAGCATTGTATCCCAGTATGTTGCATCTACCGGATGTCTACTGTTTCCTAGCCCCATCAACTTTCATTGTCCTTTTGATTCCCAATCTGCCTTGACTGATTGTCACTTGTTATACCTGGTGTGGTATCTTCATGTCATGTTCCTGGAGTCAGTTTTTAAGAAGTTCGCAAGGTTGTTGTGGTTGGTTTGTAGAGCTTCCTTGAAATACGTTGCAAGGAGTTCCAAATTCTTTTGCAGTTCCTGTGGTCCTTAAGCTTGTTCAGGATCACTGTCTTCTTTAGAGACAGACTCAGATTAAGGTGTAGTTAGTTTGGCGACCTCTTTGCCTTTGTGTCTGGTAGATGCACTTTGTCTTGTGGAAGATGATGTTGCATTTGATCTTTGAGGTTTTGGTGCTTGATAGTAATTATCTGAAATTTCTGGTTGAGCAGCCGCAAGTAAGTGCTAATGATTTGCACTTTGTAGATTTCTCTCAGCACGAATATCATTAACCTCCTTCTGAAACTGTTGAAGAAATGTCAAATAGTCTTGTGTTATTGAGATGGATGTCTATTTTTCTAATTGCTTGACAAGCGTCCAAAACCTTCGACCATTATGTTGAAGTTGTAGTGTTGAAGGAAATTAAACATTCACTTGCATTATTGTAAATACCCCTGAAAGTGTTCCTTGTAGAATCATTCATCAATTTGTACAACCGGGATAATAGACTCATGGAGTTCTCCATCTCGAGAAGTAAACTTCCCAAATTCCCAGAACAGATTGGTCTTTACATCTTGTACGTTCAACGATTCACCCTGTTGTAGCCTTTCAATGGCTATCCACATTTCATTTGCTGTGTTGCAAGCATCAACAGTGGAATAGATTTCATCTCCAATACCGGTTAAAAGCAAGAAAATTGGCTTCGCTTTTCAGACTGAAAAGTGTTCCTTTGTTCTCTGGAGTCATGTTCAATATTGTTTTCGATGATGTAGTTGTGGACTGCAGGACGACCTTTATCCGTCGGCCTCAACAGCTTGAACTTGTACAGTGGTTGGCACGTAGGGAACAACTCAACCGCCTCCACCGACCACTTAGTATGCTCTTTTTTAGTCCGCCACCATTTGGTTTTGTGTCAATGTACCGTAGAAAACGTGATCTCCATTGTGAATATCTTCCTGGTCCAAGCATTGGTGGACGATCTTTCGAACCAGCTGCCATGATATTATTGTGCATTTGACTATCTGTTGAGGATGTACTGACTGGAGTAGACATGATGAATGAATGGATGTTAACTATGAAGTGTGAAAGTTGTTGGATCTTAAGTGGATATGATGTGATTGATGTTGTTGTGGTTATGTATGCAATTCTCGTTCACGGGATTTTACACGTCTATGATTAAAACGATAAAAGATTTAAACGGGATTTTACAAAATCAATAGAAAACCATGAATGAATAATCGATTGTTGTTGAGGTTTGTTTCTTGTATGATTAATGCGGTTTTGGCTTATGGTTTGATGCTTTGTTTGGAATTCGGCGCAGTTGGATTATAAAAAAAAAATTAATTTTACTTAGAGCGATAAAAATCTAAATTTGGTGTTAAAATAGCTAAAAAAGGCTATAGAAAAATTATATTTTACTAAATTTATTTCCCGCCAAAAGTTTTCGCTAAAAAGGTGTCGGACCGAAAAATAAAATTTCGCTTTTACCAAAAATTTTGGAATTTGATATGTAAAAATAAGTAAAAAAAAGGCTATATACAAAATTACATATTACTCAAATTTTTCGTAAAAAAAGTGTGTCGCTAAAAAGAGTGTCGTCTGGATACTCGCCGTGTATTACATATTACTTAACTTTTTTTTAAGCTCAAAAATTACATATTACTCAACTTTTTTTTAAATCAAACCGCTGCTAGTGTAAGCAAACCGCCGTGTAATAGAATAATCAAACCGCTGCTTCTTTGGACAACTCGCCGTGTATTTAAAATAAACAACCTCTGCCCTAGTCTGGACTATCGATGCCTTGTTTCCTATTGAGCAACTCGTCATTTGGTTAACTCGCCGTTTTGCAACTTGCGTTTAGCAACTCGCAGCTAACCCCCTTTTGATGTAACTCGCCGTCTGCATTAAAATAAGCAAACCGCTGCTAAACCTATTGACAACTCGCCGGCTATGTGAGCAACTCGCCTTTGACTTTTTCCTAAAAACGTGGATCTTGTCCCTTATCTTACCAAACCGCCGGCAAGAAAATCAATAAAATAGTCAAACCGCCATGAAGAACTTCAAGTACGAATTGAGCATAATTAACCAAATAAGCTTTCTAACCACGAATATAAGCTACAACCATACTATATTAAGTGTGTATAACAAGATTAAACACACATAAACTCGTATATCATTGAGGATCTTCAAAAACCAAGCAACTCTCCACGAAGAACATAGAAGAAATTCGAACCTTTAATCTCTGTAATCGAACTTGGAGCTTGTAGATCACATGTCATAGCAACAATATACCTTCCTTAGCATTTATAGCATGAAAAACAACACGATTAACCAACCAAATGAGCTCAACCTATGATTTTGAGCCGTGGGGTTTTAGAGCAAAAATAAGCCACGAATTTTGAGCTTATTAACCACACAAATCAAACACGAATCCACCCTTTGCTCTGATGCCAATTGTAGGATCGTAAATCTCTTTCATAATATAGATATACACGAATTTGATCTAGAAAAGAGAAAGGAGGTGAGTTGTTTTAGAGAGAGAAAGAAGAGAGAGAGAGAGAGAGATGAGAGAATTTTGGAAAAGGAAAAGATTTATTATTTTAACAACTAACTCTTTTCTAAATAGAAAAGAGTTTATATACCCCGTCGCGTTAAATGACGCGCGGGATATTTAACTAGGACCCGAGCTCGGGTTTTGCTTGGGATTAAACCCAAAACATATACAAGATTAGATTAACTATCTAGCCCGATTCCCGATATTATACTATTACAACATTAACTAATTAAATGACCGAGACTCGTACACGTAATGAACGAACTTCCTATTCGGCTTAATATTTTGAGGCTAACAGGAACATCATGTGTGTGTGACGAGGGTGCTATTTATAGCACCATAGTGAAGCTTCTAGGCCTCCTGAATCCATCTCCTAGCCTTCAATCCGCACCCTTAATTCTTCTAAATCTTGCAAATGATTTTTGAGCCGTTGGATATTTTGTGTTTGTGTTTTTTTTCTTTTCTGTTTTTTTTGTATCTGAGGATCGCAGCGTGTCATTTTTGATGTGAAATGGTGTTAGCTGGTAATTGTGAGTGAGGTTTAGTGCAAAAACCCACCGTCCCTTGATGTGCTTCTCTATGATGACGTGGGCTTGATCATGAGAGTGAGTTACTATAATACCTTTTGAGTAGGACTAATTTGTCCCTGGTATCTTGTTAATGAGCTCTTAAATTGACCAATAAAGCCCTCAATTTCCATTTGCCCCTTGTTTTACCCTGGCTAGTGACGAAAGTGACGATGAACAGTAAAAAAGGGCTTCGCGCCTTTTTACAACTGAAAATGGGTAACATACTTTTAAACTTTAGGTTAATTGCAATTTTGGTCCTTGTGTTTGGTTTTTCCCATTTGTAGTATAAATTAAGTTTGGAATGGTGCAAGATTGGTCCCTGTGGTTTATAAAAAGAGTGAATGGGTTAGGGTTTTGGGCTTATGGATCTGGGTGAGGCCCATTTAGGCTTAGGGACCATTTATGGACTTTTCTGAAAGTTGAGGGGTTATTTTGAGATACTTTGGGTTTTGTTAACTTTTGTTGACCAAGATTTGACTTTTCCTTTGACTGATTGACTGAGGGTTGACTTTTTCATGGCTTTGCTTCTGGCTTTTGTTCACTCTTCTGTTCTTTTTTTTATTTTTATAGTGGTCCGTGTTGTTGGTTTTGATGGTTTTCCTAGTGATTTTTGACTTATCCATACCTGCACACACAAAACACAAATACAAGCATATTTTTGCCATTTTTAGTCTGTTTTGGGCTTATTTGGGTTATTTTAGGTACAAATGGATATGTGTATTTTACACTTATCAAAATTCCCCAAACTAAACGATTGCATGTCCTCACGCAATATCACATGCCTTATAACCAAATACCTCGAAACTTCCTCAAACTAAACCTTTAAAAAGTAGCAAAGATTTTTGATGAGAGAGTTAAGAGATCACAAGTTATAAAACACTCGATTTCCCATTTTCAAAGTTTTTTTCTCTTTTTATGATTTTTCTTGATAATTAACTACCTAAATTTATTTGTGCTGACATAATGCATTGTTTTCATTACCTCATTGGTAACTTTTAGGATCATAGAACAAAAAGCACAATTAAGTGTCTAAAAGATAACTTCATCATCCCCGATTTTTCACTTTTCCTATGCTAAGCTTAAAAACAAGATCATTGTTAATTACAAGTCATGACACTAACACTACTCATAAATACTAATTGTGTACTTACTTGTATCTCAAGATTTTACTTGAAGTCATATACCCGAAGGCTCTTTAAGACTTTTGTTTTGATACTTATTAATTCCAAAAATAAAGTGTAATGGTTAATAACGCAATAATTAACTCCTAGCTCTTTTCAAAAGGTCAAATGTTATCAAGATTAAAGTCCACATCGAGGCAACCAAAAATTGGCTTTTATTAGGCTACTTAAGCAAGGCACATTCATGTCATATACCCGAAGGCTCTTTAAGACATGAATGGACCAATCTTATTTGCACTATATACCCTTAGGCTCTTTAAGGCACAAAGTAAGACAAAAATATTAAACAACATTATTAAACCTCAGTCCTTTAGAAGGCTACAACATCGGCCACGCCATCGACAAGATGTAGCAAACATATTTCGACTTCGGTAATTTCCTCGACATTTTAGAAGGCTGTAACATCGGTTGTGAGCCGGCAAGATGCAGCAAACTTTTATTAGTCTCGGATTATTATTCTTACTATGGGATTTCTTTAGAAGGCTTTAACATCGGTTGTGAGCCGGCAAGATACAGCAAACTTTTATCAGCCCACATTTTATAATTATTACCACTTTTTTTTCATTTTTTCCATTTTTTTTTCATTTCACTTTATAGTACCACGATATAGAGAAAATTTCGTTTTAGAAAATTTAAGTATAAATTTGAACTAATGTGCTTTAAATTAACGGCGAGTTGTATGTAAATACAAGGCGGTTTCTTTAAAAACCTTAGCGGCGAAATTATAAAAAACTCACAAGCGCAAATTGCCATTTGTACGGCGGTTTGATTTTGTTTTCAAACGGCGAAGTTGCTAAGCTTGGCGGCGAGTTTAAGATAGAAAATTCAATGGTGCGAGTTACTCAATACATTTGCAGGGTTTGCTTTAAAAATAAGGACGGCGGTTTGCTAATAGTCACAGCGGTTGTTGTTTTATAATGCCGGCGAGTTAGCAAAATAT
>BQNB010010646.1:64239-83459 GCA_026074375.1 Tanacetum coccineum
AGGGTTGCTTATTTAATTATTTGTTCTTCACGGCGGTTTGACTAGCTAGGGGACAAGATCCACGATTTAAGGAAATAGTCAACAGCGGTTTGTTGACCACAGTGGCGAGTTGCTAAACGGCGAGTTGCTAAACGGCGAGTTGCTAAACAGCGAGTTGCTAAACAGCGAGTTGCTAAACAGCGAGTTGCTAAACAGCGAGTTGCTAAACAGCGAGTTACCAAACAGCGATTTGAGTATTTTATTAGGGCAGCGAGTTGTCAAAAGAAGCAGCGGTTTGATTATTCTATTACACGGCGGTTTGCTTACACTAGCAGCGGTTTGATTATTCTATTACACGGCGGTTTGCTTACACTTTTTTTACCGAAAAAGTTGAGTAATATGTAATTTTTTATATAGCCTTTATAACTTATTTTTACATCAAATTCAAATTTTGGTAATAGGGTAAAAAAAATTCGGTCGACACCTTTTAGCGACACTTTTTTCGGGAAAAATTAAGTAAAATAAAAAAAAATTCTATAGCATTTTTAGCTTATTTTTACACCAAATTTAGATTTTGGTAATAGGGTAAAAATATTTTTTTTTCATAATCCAACTGCGCCGAATTCCAAACAAATCATCAAACCATAAGCCAAAACCAAAACCATCAACAAGGACTTAAACTGCATTAATCATACAAGAAACAAACCTCAACAACAAGCGATTATTCATTCACGGTTTTCTATTGATTTTGTGAAATCCCGTTAATTCATTTATCGGTTTTAATCATAGACGTGTAAAATCCCGTGAACGTGAATTGCTTACACAACCACAACCTCAATCACAACTCATCCACTTAAGATCCAACAATTTTCACACTTCATAATTCACGATAAAATGGGAACAAAGGTTACTTCATCTTCGGGTTCAGTTTTAAAGGAACCAGAGATACAGAAACTGCAGATGCAAGCAAAGATTTTCAAAGAAAACTCCTTGAACAAATTAAATGCACTTAAATCAACCACTCAACTTCTCGAAAGACAGACTTTCTCTGGTTGTATATTGTATCAACAAGCTTTTGCACAACTCTTTGGTGATAGTGTCAGAACCTTCAAGTTTCAGTTATCTCAACACATGAATAACTTAGAAACACTTCTCAATGCAGAAACACTTCACGAGATGGATTCCAAATCCGCTCTAAGTGTGATCAAAGTACAGTTTGAAAGGTTCATTAACTCTGACTTGTTAAAGCCTCTCGATATTTATTCAAGATCTTTTTCATCAGATCGAGAAGTAAGAGAAAACTTCAGAGATTACACTAAAATGACAGCTCAAACATTCAAGGAAACAATCATCCAGAACATGAACTCCATTGAGCAATGTATAATAGAAAGAGCAAGTCATGAGCAAGAGCTTAAGATGACGTTGAAAAAGTTGAGTGAAAGACAGTTGCAGATTCAACAGTGCAAGGTTCAAGAGGTTCAATCATCGGTTACAAGTTCAGGAGATGAAACAAGCAGTGGGATTGTATCAGATGAAGAGATTGATAAACAGAAATTGGAAGCACATTACAGTTACATGGCAAAGATTCAGGAGGTCTCACCTGAAGAATCCAGTTCTACTAGTCAGCCATTGGAACAGGTACAAAACCATGATGAAAATGATGTGTTTGCCAATGTGAGACGACATTCTGAGCAACCTGAATCCATTAACGACACATATGTTTTGGAGAAGGATGATAGCAATGTCATTCCTGATTCATCAAATATATGTACTAATGATAATCAGGTTGATCAAAATGCGGCTGAATGTGTTGATGAGCGTGCTGCGCTTGCTAATTTAATTGCTAATTTGACTCTTGATACGGAGGAAAACAAAACGGTATTAAAGCAATTAAAGAAAGCAAACGCATCATTGACTCAAGAACTGAAGGAGTGCAGAACTAACCTTGATGAGACTGGTAGGGCTCTGGGGGAGGCTACTAGTTGTCGGGATAGTTGTCTGATTGCACTTCAGAACAAACAGAATGAGTTTGAGAAGTACAAAGCCTTTAATGACCGGACGATTGATTATGACATTCTTCAAACAAAGTTAAATGAAACTCTAGGACTATTAGCTCGTAAAGACATTGACATAAAAGAAGGTTTAAAAACTAAAGCCTATGAAATTTCAGTTGTCAATCAGAAACACGATGAGTTAGTCAAAAAGAGTCTTTTAACTAAGTCACAATTTGAAGGTCAACTCAAAGAGAAAAGTAAGGTCATTTCGGATTTAAAGGTTAAGGAAGGAAGAGATATTGACAAAATGATTGAAATGGACAAACAAATTAAGTTTTTGAATGAAATTCTTTATAAACGCAATCAATCAATTCAGACCATTCATATGTTAGCACCCAAATGCGCAACATATAATGGTAGATCAACCTTTGCTAATCCTAAGTACCTCAAGATAGCTCAATCTGAAAAGCCTCGTTTGTATGAGATCATATATGATACTTCTGATCATACAAACAATTTTGCCCCAATGGGGAAGAGACAGTGACTCTTGAAAAGGAGAGTAGATCAAAATTGAATAAAGACACAGTGAAACCATATGATTACACATATCAAAACAGTCTTTATGAAATTTTCAAACCACCATCCAAAACCTATCTTGATCAGTTGGAACGCGCTAAAGAAGTTAGGAAGACAATGTGGAGAAAAACGTTTGTTAGGACAAAGCCAAACATTGCTAAAAACGTTGCCTTTCTACCCGTTTCTAAATCCATTAGTAAAAGTAGACAAGTTTATAACGAAATGACAAACAACTTCAATCATTTTAGAACAATTTGTGAACAAGCTTGGTCTAATCATACTAGGAGTTCTTTTCGTAACCCAACTGCTCATGATATGGAAGTTTTGATAAAATCATTATTGATGCCTCTTTCAATCAAAACTATAAATGACAGTTATTGTTTTGTTCATGAACTAAAAACGGAAATGCATGAAGACTTTGAGTACGTTGAATCCCTTGAAAAAGAGATTGACGAACTTGAATCTGAAAAGGCTGATTTTTCAAACATATATGATCTACTTCTCGAAGAGTGTGTGTCTAAAGATGTTATATGTTCATATTTGCATTCTCTGTCTGATTTAAATGCTCATACTGGATTACAATGCTTATATCTTCACAAGGTCAAAGAATGTGAATGTCTTGCACAAAAGCTTTCGAAACAAACTGAATCTGTTAACAAAGAAGTTCATAATAATTTGTTAAAAAGTTTTTCTAAACTTGAAAAACACTCGATTTCTCTTGAACTTGCTTTACAACAATGTAAAGAACAAATGAAAAACAACTCAGTTTGCAAAGAAAACGGATCTAATGTATTTCGAAAAGAACGTGAACAATATCATGAAATACAAGATTTGAAAGCTCAAATGCAAGACAAGAACATAGCAATAAGTGAGTTAAAGAAACTCATTGAGAAATGCAAAGGAAAGTCTGTGGAAACTCAGTTTGATAAACCATCTGTTGTTAGACAACCAAATGCTCAACGGATTCCAAAACCATCAGTTTTAGGAAAACCGACTCCTTTTTCAAATTCTCCTGAAATGAGAAGTTTTCAAACGAAACAGTCGGTTAATAAAACTAATGTGTCGGATGGTTTATTTAACCAAGTCACTCTACAGAATTTGCCTCAGAATAGAAAACAAGCGGAAATACACTCGAATGTGCTTAAACCAGGAATGCATAGGATTGCCACTAGCACAAAACAAAACAGAGAACCGCAGTTGCCTCATGCTTCTAGGAATACTAATCCTCACGTGTCTAAATCTACAGGAGTAACTCACCCTACTAGTGTTAGCAGACCACAGCTTAAGAGCTATCAAGTGAAAGATAAGGTCGTGCCAAACATTAGTCAAGTGAAGTTTACAAAGAAGGAAGTAGAAGACCACCATAGGATTTCTAGTATTTCTAAGAAAACAAAATCTGTAACTGTGTGCAATAACACTACAAATTCCAGAACTTCAAATGTGAATGCTGTTTGTGCTGAATGTGGAAAATGTGTGTTTAATTCAAATCATGATGCTTGTGTTTCTAGATACTTGAATGAATCCTCGTGCCTCTGCACAGTATAAGGATGCAAAATCCCATAAGACAACAAAGAATATATGCCTGTAGAAAAGTCAAGTGCATTCTAAGAAACCAGAAAAGATAATATCCCCACAGACATAAGTTCTCAAACAAAAAGACTACCATTGTCCCTGAGAAAACAATGAATCCTAGATCTTGTCTTAGGTGGCAACTAACGGGTAGAATTCTCAAGACTGTTGGTCTTAGGGTGGTTCCACAAGGAAAGTTTATTCAACTCTTCACGAGCAAGGTTGAAAGTGAACCCACACATGGTTCAATGTAGATATCCATCCATATTCATGCATGCAAACAAACTCTGTTTTAAGTGCAGGTATGTCATCAATGGTCAAAAGCAACAAAGAATTGACCTAAATAGCAGATGCACTATACAATGAAAGCAGGAAAATCTCAGAGTGTGTTGCTATAATTACTGATATCTAAAGAAACCAGTAGCTAGAATGGTATTCACAAATAATTGAAATCTTCAGCAAAATACGTTGATCGCAGCCAGATCAACCTCGGTCTTCATGGCAATGATGTCTGATCACAACAGTTTAGACCTCACACCACAACGACAAGAGATGTATGTTGAAAATGTCTCTTCAGGCCTCATTCCTCAAGGACAAAAGGCGTCAGATTATGACAACTCTGCCCCGTGTCCCCAAGACAAAATGTTGTTCCTAAAGCAGAGAAGACAGATTCCACAACAAGGGAAGCGCGCGAATTCTCTTCCGTGGAGCGCTACACATATTACAATCCAGCACACGGTCATGATGAGGACAACAACAATGATCAAGCACCGAATGCATCATTTCAAGAAGCTGAATTTATCAATCCTTTTTGTACACGGGTACAAGAAATTGGTGAAGTCTTTCCCTCACCACTTGCTAATACCAGATGTGCATTCAATTTCAACCACAAAGTCATATTACCGTGGACCAGAGATCATCCATTAGAACAAGTTCGTAGAAATCCAACCATGCCAGTTCAAACAAGACGAACTTGCCACAGATCCTGAAATGTGTATGTCCGCTCGCACAGTTGAGTATAGTTGAAATCGGAGAACATTAAGGAGCAATGGATGATTCTGCATGGATCGCAGCAATGCAGGAATGAACTTCATCAGTTCGACAGACTAAAAGTCTAAAGGAACTAGTCGACAAAACATTTTGGCAAAGATGATTATAAAGCTAAAGTGGTTATGGAAGAACAAGAAGGATGAAGATCAGACTGTAATTCGCAACAAAGCACGACTTGTAGCTAAAGGTTATGCTCAGGAAGAGGGTATTGATTTCGAAGAATCATTTGCACCAGTTGCTCGCTTAGAAGCAGTTCGGATTTTCGTTGCCTACGCAGCACACAAGTCTTTTCCAATCTATCAGATGGACGTGAAAACGGAATTTCTTAATGGTCCACCGAAGGAGAGGAATTTTGTTGCTTCAGTCCAGAAGGGTTCTGTTATCCAGATCATCCATAAAAAAAAAAAAAACAAGAAAAAGTCTACCTTTGAGGAAATTTGTATGGATTTAAAGCAAGCTCCAAGAGCATTGTAAGATGAACTATCAAACTTCCTGATGTCCAAAGGCTATTACTAAAGGTACAATGACCTAACTTTATTCAAGATAAAATCACGGGGAGAATATTCTACTAAGTGCAGATTTTACGTTGATACATAAATTTATTGGGTCTACAAACCTTAAATATTACAAAAAAAAAATTGAAAGTTAATGCAAAGTAGACTTGAAATGTCCTTTAATGGGGGAATGAAGTTCTTTTAGGACCTACAGATCCACTATCCCCAAAAGGTATTTATCAATCAGGCCAAGTACGCTTTAGAATTCAGAAAAAGCTAATATGGTACAACTGTCACTCCAATTGTAACATCATTGGCTACAAACCCAAACTAGATGTAATTTGATTGGAGATCCCTTAGACCAAACTGATTATCGTAGTAATATCGGTCACTCATGTACTTGACATCTAGTAGACCAACTTATTGCAAGCAGTATGCTATGTGCCAGGTTATCAAGCACGACCAATCAACACACCTCAAGGAGGTTAAAAGAATCTTTAAATACCTAAAGGGTAACCATTAACCATGGGACTCTATAAACCAGGATTCTGGCTTTGAACTAACAGCATTTTCAGACGCTGATCATGCCGGATGCATTGATACTCGCAAAAGCACTTCTGGAGGGATACAGTTCCTTGGTGATAAGCTAGTAAGTTGGATGTCAAAGAAACAGAACTGCACTGCAATGTCTTCAGCAGAGGCAGAGTACGTGGCGTTATCTGCAAGTTGTGCTCAAGTAATGTGGATGAGGACACAACTTAAAGATTATGGCTTCAACTACAACAAAATACCATTGTATTGCGACTCTCAGTCAGCCATAGCAATATCATGCAACCCCGTACAACATTCGCGAACAAAGCACATCCATACTCGGTATCATTTCATAAAGGAACAGGTTAAAAATGGTATAATTGAATTATATTTTGTCAGAACTGAATACCAATTAGCTGACATGTTTACGAAAGCCCTTCCTGAGGATCGGTTTAAGTATCTTGTCAGAAGGATTGGTATGAGATGTTTGACTCCAGCTGATCTGGAGGTTCTGACAAATAAGACTGCTTGATATCATCATCAAACATCACCATGTAAATATTTTTGAGAAAAGCAAAATACAAAAATATAAAACTTCAAAAAGAAAATACAAAATCAGAAAATTTCCAAAAAGAATCTTCTCGACATGTCTCTTGGAATCGATAACATTTACGTGCTTAGAAATGTCGATTAACATTGACACGAGTGTGTAAATGAAGTTCGAGCGAGAGTTTTTCTCCAATAGTTTTCAAACATGACATTTTCTATTTCTAAATGGGCATTATTGCAAAATCAAGTAAATATCCGACTTCAAATAAAGGAAGGTTTATAAATTATCCTCAACAACGAGAAAATTAACGTTTCTCGGTCTGAGTCGTTCTACAA
This sequence comes from Tanacetum coccineum, assembly GCA_026074375.1. Classification (NCBI taxonomy): domain Eukaryota; kingdom Viridiplantae; phylum Streptophyta; class Magnoliopsida; order Asterales; family Asteraceae; genus Tanacetum; species Tanacetum coccineum. The sequence goes on from BQNB010010646.1 coordinate 71,318, forward strand.
GACAATCATGTTTTTAGCTCAAGAACAAGGATAGTGTACGCTTCAGTGCGCTTACCCTTAGCGTTAGAAGAGAAGTCCTCTAACATTTGGTTTTTCAAAAAGTTAAACACAATTTTTTCAAGAATTTCTCGATGACAATTCATAATCTTTCAAAATTGTGTGTTCAACACTCCATCCCTCACAATGTTTTCAAAAGACAACAATTTCTCAATTGGTCCTAAATTTTATGAGGGGAGTCCTTTCGAAAACAAATTTTAATGGATTTTGATACATCACATGACAACTCTTATGTATCAAAACATTATCAAAATGCTCCAAACCATTCATGCGAAAATATTTTCTTCCCCACAGAAATTTCAAGAAATATTTTTAATCACAAGGTATTTAAAAACTAAGTGTTTATTATTTAAAATAAGGGGAGAAAATGTATTTAAAATATGATCTATTCGACTCAATGTGCTGAAAAGTAAGAAAAGGTTTTATGGTTCGATCTTATACCCAACAACATCTTAATTTCACGACGATTCTGAAGTCATAAGGTGGTTAGGTTAGGAATCAATCCTATGATCCAACCAGAACCGGAGGATCTACCCAAGGATAATCCAAAGTAGAATCGCAGACCTTAGTAGATTGGAGATTAAATGTAATAGGAAAAATGTTGACTAAGATTGTAGCTAACACTGGAATCAATCACAACAAGGTGTTAGTAATGACGTCCTATTAAGCATTGAAGGCTTTGAATGAATGAAAAAGAAATGTAAGATAAAGGTTGTAAACAAAGAATCCCTCCCTCACAACTTTAATGGTAAAACCAGGTCAATACATATGCTGTCAGGATCACATGGTGATTCCTGACATTGAAGACACATCATGGACCAAGTGATTGCAATGCACAACCCATCCTACTATTCATGTTCTCTAAAAGAAACTTGTCTCATTTGTCATGGAGATACACACGTTAACTAATGACTCTTAAAAAAATCATTCCGAGATCGTTGATATTGAATAGGTGGCAATCTGCTCAAGCCTCCGAGTACTAAAACCAAAATGCACTAATCGAGTCTAGAGCCAAGAGATCAATAAAAATCTCGTTAGGACACATTTCATTTCAAACACTTGTTGAACATCATCAAGTTCACAAGCTGTTAACAAGAGTCCTACGCAATATCCTTGTGATATTTGCCAGAACATCCGAGTGATACTACTCCTAGATGATTTTCAATGTGTGATTTTCATCCCTATTTATAGGGGAATGTTGTGCATCTTGTGAGGAAAAACTGCCAATCATCTTCAAAACCTTCCAAAATTGCTTATGGAAAGCAATAATCACAGCCAATCAACATTAAAACTGTATCTTTAATTCTTTTGACTTTCCCATAATTCTTGAAACTGCAAATTAATGCATTACAAATATTCCATTTTTGGTCATATTTTATATAATTTCAAATGAAGATGAAGTGGTAAACGGGCGTTAGTGTAGGGACTACGATGTCAAGGCTTGATGACTAACGATGTGATAGGTTGCTGGTGTGGAGACTAACAGTCGTTAAGTCCTTATTTGGGCTTCTTTCTTGGGCTGATTCTTTTTATTATTATTTGGGCCAGTTTGCAAAATGTCCTCGTCTCTGGCTTTTCTTTATAATCTCGTGCTCGGCTTTGTCTGATTTTTGCCTTGTTTTTGTCTTTTTGTGTATATCCGTTACCTGCACATTCAATAACACAAAACAAGCATATATTTGGCATTTTATGTCTATTTTTGGTTATTTAAGCTCGTTTTATTAAGTAAAAGGTATGTGTGTTTAAGCACATACCAAATCCCCTCATACTAAACTATTGATGTGTCCTCACGCAATGAAATAAATCAATGTTTAGAATTCCAAAAATTTCAACCCCCTTAAATTAAATACCTTGAAAAGTAGCAAAGTGTAAAATTAAAAGGGATTAAGAAATTTCTACTTTTTTAAACACTCCCCAGTTTACCATTTTCTTCTTGCACACATTTTTTTCTTATTTTCTACTACATACAACATGCTAGACTTTCATTATTTGAACATAACTTTTAGGATCACTGAATAAGAAACACATCAATCCTAAGGTTCTCTAAAAGGATAAATTCATCGTCCTTGATTTTTCACCTATTCCCAAACTAAGCTTAAAAACGAAATCATTGTTAATTACAAGTTGGGATGCTAATGCTACTCATATTTGCAATTTGTGTAAAACTTCTCTTCCTGACAGATATTATATATTAAGGTGTGTGTGCTCAATTTGAGTTTGACCATCCAATCCACATTTTAGATAGTTATAACCTTTCCAAGCTTCGCGTTTCGCTTTTGGATCAATGAATTCAAAGGTGAGATTGCCCCGTGTAATGACTTTCTTCTCGGAACCTCCCAGCCTCGTCGGCTAAGTGACCAGGCTTTTGACACCTCACAGAGAATAATTGTCGAGACTTTCCGACTTAAGAATCCAACACCAAAAACTCCCGGTAATTCACTTGGCAAGTTTATAACTCAAAGCAAGCTAATTCCTCCAAGATTAAGACATTGTAGGTAAGTTAATTCCTTTAGAGTGACTTTCTTCTCGGAACCTCCCGACCTCATCGGTCAAGTGCCTAGGCTTTTGACACCCCGCAGAGAATACTGATCAGAATTAACAAACGTCCGGTTTCAAAATTTTGTAGGGATTAACAAATTTAAGCTCAAAAGAATGTTTAAATTTTAGAAAAAGTCATTTTCCCTTTATTTATTAAACGACTTAAACTAGCAACATATTTTTCACATCATTTTCCTTTCTTCTTTTTTTCATTTTTTTTTCAACTCAATTTTTTTGCAACATTTATATTTATACCGTATACAGGGAAAATTTCTTTTTAGAAAATTAAAACATATTTTGATCAAAAACTCTTATTTATCAATTCATCGATAAAGCTTTTTACTCTAAAAATGTTGATCTTAACGGACTTTTAAGAGTGATAAAACTCTAACTTGTCTTTCAAAAAGAGCACGTATAATTAGTCATTTTAGAAGCTACTGGGAGAAAAAGCCACAAATTACACTTATGAGCTTTTAAGATTTCCAACTAATCCTTGCTTAGCATTCCCTCATACGCCTACATGTTGGCTAGGGGTATAAAAGAAACCCTCTTCACACATGCAGAGGGTGTTGGTTGCATTTGTTCACTTATAACTCACCATTTCTCTCTCTTAATCTAACATTCCAAGTTATTTTCTTCTTTCTTTTCTTTCTTTCTTATGTTGGCTCATCGAGGGTATATTTGGGTTTGATTATTGTTTTTTTGTGTAAGGATTATATTGTGGGGTATCAGTTATCCCTCCTTACAAGTGTGAAGAGAAGTACAAAAACAAGGGACAGTGTTGAAGCTAAGAAGCACTTTGTTGATGGCATTACTAAGAGCATCAAATAAAGTTTCAATCATACAGGATGGTAAGATAACTGATGCAGGCTATTAAGAACATATTTGGAGGTAATACTGCTACAAAGAAAACTCATAAAAATCTTCTGAAGCGGCAATATGAAAACTTTGTTGCAATTAGCACAGAAGTGATTGAGCAAACTTATGAAAGGCTTCAAAATCTAATTAGTCAACTAGAGATGCATGGTGAAGTTATTCCTCAAGAAGACATCAATCAGAAGTTCTTGAGAAGTTTGTCACAAGAATGGACTATGCATACTATTGTGTGGAGGAACAAACAAGAGATTGAGACATTGAGTTTGGATGACCTCTTCAACAACCTAAAGGCTTATGAATCAGAGGTCAAGGGGACATCTAGCTCAACCACAAACTCACACAATGTAGCCTTTTTGTCCTCTAGCAGCACTAACAGTGCAACTAGAGCAGTTAATACTGCTCAGGGTGTTAAAATATGCTATCTAAGGGTGCCACTGTACCTTAACAACTATTGAAAATTTGAGTGATGCTGTGATTTATTCCTTCTTTGCTAGCCAACCAAGTATTCCACAGCTAGATAATGAATATCTACAACAAATCAATCTTGTAGATATCTAAGGAAGAGTAGATTTGAAGGTGGAACATTGCTATGCTGGACTATGGGGCAAGAAAGATTCCCTGATAGAATACTGGACAGGAATGGACATGGCCAAAAAAACATTAATTAGGTTTGACAAGTCCAAGGTGGAGTGTTTCAACTGCCACAATAGAGGACACTTTGCAAGGGAGTGAAAGGCACCCAATAATCAAGACAACAGAAACAGAGAGCCTACCAGAAAGACTGTGCCAGTTGAAGAAACTACTTCAAATGCCTTAGTATCTTAGTGTGATGGCTTTGGCTATGATTGGAGTGATCAGGTAGAAGGTCCAACCAATTTTGCTCTCATGGCTTATTCTTCAACAAGTTCAACCTCTTCTACAAACTCTGAGGTATCTAATAACTCAAATTGTTGTTCATGTTGTTTAGAATGTGTAAAAGATCTAAAAGAACAAAATGAATAATTAGTTAAAGACTTAAGAACAGCTAGGATAAGTGTTGTCTCTTATAAAACTGGTTTAGAATTTGTAGAAGCTAGACTGTTAGACTTTAAGAAAAATAAGTCTGTGTATGAAGAAGATATAAAACTTTAAAAGATTTAGATATTACAGAGCTTAAAAGGAAGTTAGAGTTAGCTACAAAAGAAAAAGATGAGGTTCAACTTACAGTATAAAAATTTGAAAATTTGTCAAAAAAACCTAAGTAAACTTCAAGACAAACAGATAATGGATAAGTGTAAAACATGATTAGGGCATAATGCTGTCCCACCTCCCTATACTGGGAATTTTATGCCACCAAAATCTGATTTAGTTTATCCTAGTCTAGATGATTTTGTTGATGTGAATGAGTCTGTTAGTGAGTCTGTAGTTGAAAAGCCTACTATTGAGACTAATAAACCTGAGACTGCTAGGAAAGAAAATAGAGCCCCAATTATTAAGGATTGGGTATCTGATAGTGATGAAGAAAATGTACCTAAGGTTAAAATAGTTGAGATGTTTAATAAACCTAGTTTTGCTAAGATAAACTTTGTTAAGTCTATTGAGCAAGTAAAATCTCCTAGGAAAACATTAGTTGATAAAAATAGGTAAAACACACCTAGTCCTAGAGGGAACAAGAGAAACTGGAACCAACAGATGTCTCAAAAATTAGGGAGTGATTCTGAGATGTTCAACAAAGCTTGTCATGTGTGTGGTAGTTTTAATCATTTGAAAAATGATTGCAATAACTGGTATAATAACGAAAGATTTGCAAAACCAGTTTGGACTAATATTTAAAGGGTGAACAAACAGAATTTCTCTAAATTAACTCACCCCAGTCCAAAAAAGGAAAATGGTTCCAAGAACAGTCTTAACTAGGTCTGGCCAAATTTCAGTTAGTGCTGTTAGACCAGTTAATATTGTTCAATCAAGAACAGCAGTGAAAAATACAAGACCCATGAAAATGTTATTAATAATGCATATTCAACTACTAGAAGGCCTTTTAACAAAATCACACCAGCTAATAACAATAATTTCACTAAAAAGGTTAATATTGTTAAGGGAACAAGGGTTAATACTGCTAGGCCAAAAGCAGTTATTAGTGCTGTTAAGGGAAACAAGGGAAATGTTGTTAAGGCCTCAACATGTTGGGTTTGGAGACCAAAGCACAAAATTTTAGACCATGTCTCCAGAAACAATGGTGCATCATTTTCCTTTAAAAGATTGGACTATATTGATACACAAGGTAGATTCAAGTCAGTAATGGCTTAGGTCCCCAAAAGAAACTAATTTTTCTACCATTATGTGTAGGGCAATCCATAGCAAGATTTGAAGGATGAATGAGTGATTGATAGTGGATGCTCTAGGAACATGACATGAAACAAATCTTATCTTATAGATTATAAAGAAATTGATGGAGGATTTGTTGCCTTTGGAGGTAATTCCAAAGGAGGGAAAATTACTAGGAAAGGTAAAATAAGAACTGGTAAATTGGATTTTAAAGATATGTATTTTGTAAAGGAACTAAAGTTTAACCTTTTCAGTGTCTCACAAATGTGTGACAAGAAGAATAGTGTTCTTTTTACTGATACTGAATGTGTTGTTCTGTCTCTAGACTTTTAGTTAACTGATGAAAATCATGTTTTGCTTAAAATTCCTAAAAAGGATAACATGTACAGTGTTGATTTAAAGAATGTTGTTCCTCAAGGAGGTCTCACTTGTCTCTTTGTAAAAGTCATACCAGATAAATCTAATCTATGACAAAGGGGCTTGGACATGTAAATTTCAAAACAATGAATAAACTAGTAAGGGAAAACCTTGTAAGAGGTTTACCTTCAAAACTTTTTAAAATTAATCAAACCTGTGTTGCTTGAGCTTTTTAGTGAAATTAATCAAACCTAGAACATACATCTAATATTGTAGGAAGTAGACCTAATTTGCTTTTTGATATAGATGCACTGACAAAAACTATAAACTATAAGTTAGTTGTTACAGGGAATCAATCTAATGGTAGTGCATGTACAAAAGCATGTAACAATGCAGGTAAAGCTAAAGTGGAGACAGTACTTGGTAAATATTACATACTGCTACCATTATAGACTCAAGATCCACCATTCTCTTCTAGTCCAAAGGATTCTCCTGATGTTGGATTTAAACCATCAGGAGAGGAGGAAATGAAGGATGTTGAAGATCCTGGGAATGAAGGTGGTATTCCAAGTATAGAGGAGCCAAGAATTAATCAAGAAAAGGATACAAGTGTTAACAGCACTGACAATATTTTTTAATTATTGTTAGTCAAATGTTTAATGATGCTGATATAAAGGATAATGCTTTTGATGAGAATATAGTTATGGATGTGCTGATGATCTAATATTATGATTTGGAAGAAAGAAATCTGGCAGATATTTGTGATATGCTGAAAATGATGATTCAGGGGGTATGACATAACAATTTGGATACATACTTCCAAGTCAGTCATGTTTCTCTACTAATAAGAATACATAAGGATCATCCTCTTAATCAAGTCATTAGAGATCTGCAATCAGCTACTCAAACAAGACAGATGACAAAGAATTTGGAGAAATATGGGTTTGTTAGTACTACTCTTAAACAAAGAACAAGCCATAAAGACCTCCAAAATTGCTTGTTTGCTTGATTTTTATCACAAGAAGAACTTGAAAAGGTAGCTCAAGCACTAAAGGATCCAAACTGGATAAAGGCTATGTAGGAAGAGCTTCTACAATTCAAGCTACAAGAAGTTTAGACTTTGGTAGAGTTACCTAATGGAAAGAGAGCTATAGGAACTAAATGGGTCTTCAGAAACAAAAAGGATGAAAGAGGTATTGTGATTAAGAATAAAGCAAGATTGGTTACACAAGGGTACACACAAGAAGAAGGAATTGATTATGATGAGGTTTTTGCTCCTGTTGCCAGAATTGAAGCAATTAGGCTATTCTTAGCCTATGCCTCATTTAAAGACTTTGTGGTGTACAGATGGATGTCAAGAGTCGCTTTTCATTATGAAAGATGAAGAGGAATCTTATGTTTGTCAACCACCAGGTTTGGAAGACCCATACTTCCCTGACAAAGTATATAAAGTAGTAAAGGCTCTCTATGGTTTGTATCAAGCTCCCAAAGCTTGGTATGAGACCTTGTCTACTTATTTGTTAGAAAATAGGTTTCAGAGAGGACAGATAGACAAAACTTTGTTTATCAAGAGGGACCAAGGTGATATTCTGATAGTACAGGTATATGTAGATGATATCATTTTTGGGTCTACAAAGAAGAAGTTATGCACAGAGTTTGAGAAGATGATGCATAAGAAGTTTCAGATGAGTTCTATGGGTGAACTCACATTCTTCTTAGGACTACAAGTGAAACAGAAGGAAGATAGGATTTTTATAAGCCCACGCAAGTATGTGACTGGATTTTGAAGAAATTTGGCTTTAGTGATGTCAAAACAGCAAACACACCCATAAAAACCCATAAGCCTTTGCTCAAAGATGCAGATGGTGAAGATGTAGATGAACACATGTATAGATCAATGATTGGCTCATTGATGTATCTTACTTCTTCAAGACCAGATATAATGTTTGTTGTATGTGTATGTGCCAGATTCCAAGTTAACCCTAAAGTATCACATCTTCATGATGTTGGATGAAAAAAGACTTTTTTAGATGATCTTAAAGGTCAACCTAAATGGGCCTTTGTAATACTAAGGATTCACCTTTTGATTGGGTGGCATATACTGACAGTTTTCGTGTTTTTTTTCTTTTTTGTTGCTTTTTTTTTTTTGTTTCTTGCTTTTTTTGTTTATTGGGATTATTTTTATGAATTTATATGTTTTTTTTTGATTTTTTTTATTTTCTTTGCTTGTTGGATTATATTTTTTGTTTTTTTTTGATTGGGGTTTGATTTTTGTGTGTTCTTGCTTTTTTGTCGGGATTTCACTTTTTTAGATTTGTTTATTCCTGTTCTTTTGTTATTTTTTGTTTGGTCTTTCTTTATGTGGGGTTTTTTGCGTTGATTTTTTGGATTTTTTGGTTGGATTTTGTGTGTTTTTTTCTTTTTTGTTTTTATTTTTATTTGTGTGAGTTCTTATTTTCTTTTTTTTGAAGTTTCCGATATTGCAGGAGCTAGTCAAGCTGTTAGTAAGAAGTCCACAACAGGAGGTTGTCAATTTCTAGGGTGTAGATTGATTTCATGGCAGTGCAAGAAGCAGACTGTGGTTGCTAATTCCATAACAGAGGCTGAATATGTAGCTGCTTCAAGTTGCTATGGCCAAGTGCTTTGGATTCAAAATCAATTGCTTGATTATGGGTATAACTTTATGCATACAAAGATCTATATTGATAATGAGAGAACAATATGTATAGTGAAAAAAACAAAGCACATTGAGATTAGACATCACTTTATCAGAGATTCCAATGAAAAGAAGCTAATTCAAATGATCAAGATTCATACTAACAAGAATGTTGCAGATTTGCTTACAAAAGCATTTGATATAAGTAGATTTCAATATTTGATTGCTAGTATTGGAATGCTTAATCTTTAAGGTCTTGATTATGGAAAATAGTTAGCTAAAAAGAATTAAGAGAAAGTACAAACAGACATAGAGAATTTATGAGAATAAAAACAAAAAGAGAGATGTGTGAAATAAAAATAGATAGAGTGATTTAGTAAGAAAAAGAATTGAGAGAAGTGGTGAGTTGAAAAACAAAAAGAGAGCTGTGTGAAATAAAAACATACAGAGTGATTTGGTGAGTAAAAGAATTGAGAGAATTAAGTGAGGTAAAAACAGAAAGAGAGCTGTGTAATATAAAAACAGACAGAGTGTTTGGGTGAGCTAAAAGAATTGAGAGAATTAAGTGAGGTAAAAAAGAAAGAGAGGAAATAAGAATGATGGATATGTTTGAAATGGAATTGGAGTTAATGCTGGTGACTCAAAGTTACTGCAGCTAGGCATAACTTATTACTGTTAGTTGTAAGTTAATGATGCTAGGCTTAACTTACTGCTGAGTTACTACTGCTGGTTGAAAGTTAATGCTGCTAGGCATAAACTTACTACTGCTGGTTGAAAGTTAATGCTGCTAGGCATAAACTTACTGCTGCTGGGGAAAGTTAATGCTGCTAGGCATAACTTACAACTGCTGGTGAACGTTAATGTTGTTGAGGGTAGTTTCATAAATACTTTGATTAAGGGTTTCATTCACTTATTTAATCGATTTCATCCAGTCATATACTCTCTAATCACAAACCCTAACTCAATTTCATCATTTATCATCAAATCCCAACACAATGTCAACCCTACGGTTTGCTGATACTCATAATTTGGTCATGTTCTTATCTAAACCCGCTGAATGTGAAGGGTTTAAGAAGATAATGGATTTTCTTAATGCACACATCATAAAGTATGCTTTAACCGTCAATCTTACTACATATACATCGTGCATTGAACAATTCTGGTCTACTGTCAAGGCGAAAACGGTTAATCGGGAAATTCAGTTACAAGCCCTAGTAGATGGGAAGAAGATTGTTGTTACTAAAGCATCTATAAGAAGAGATCTTCAGCTGGAAGATGCTAAATGTGTTGATTGTCTGCCAAATGCTACAATTTTTGAACAACTTACACTCATGGGGTATGAAAAACTTTCACAAAAGCTTACTTTCTATATTTAATGCTCCTTTCTTCTCTCCCTTATGGAAGTTCTTATTCATACTATTTTTGCAATGCTAAGTGCTAAGACTACTGCATGGAAATGAATTTAAAGTAGCACTATGGCCCTGCCATTATCTATTTGGTCTTATCTAATAACCAGGAAGTGTTTAATGTAAAAGTAGTTTAAATTTTTCAAAGTTATAATTTTTTGAAACAAGCAAATTTCATGATGAAGATGAACTTTGGATTATGATATACTTGGATTTGATTGTGCTTGTCAAAATTCTTGATGTATCAAGATTTGTTGCAAGTATTTTTTAGATATTTAACTAGATAGAATGATAATTCACAACTGAATTTATATTGCAACCCACCTCACACAACGAGGTTTTTGTATATGAAAAGAGCAAGAAAGGACTTATTCTGGTAGAGTAACACCTGTTCTCAACTATGGTTTGGTTTTGTTTGTTATGTTAAGCTCAAAGGACACAGGGATAAGTTCTTTCTAAACAGGCCACACTATTACTCAACATCATCATCTCAAACCCAAAATAAACATAAGGCACAAAGAATAAAAAGAAGCACAAAAGATATAATTAAGGATACTTAGATACCTGCATCTAATGTTCCGTTGTTTTAATTTAGCAGATGTGGCTTGTTAATAAGGAGAATGTATCTTAAACATTTCTAATGCATCTACTTCTCAGTGGTTGATGATAGACTCTAAAACTTAAGGGAATTGATGGCACTATTGTACACTACATTACAAAACACGGGGGGGGTGGGCGTTCTTGTTTTGGAAAAACATCACAAAAAGGACCACTCATGGTACACTAGAGATTGATAGATTAAAAAGGAAGAGGGGTCAAAGAAGCGGCCGTTTCGAGAAGAAAGAAAACTAAGGTCAAGAACTCACGGGCTTAGACGATTGTACAAGGTTGATTTAAGTGCTAGAGTTGTTCTCCTCTGAGGATGAAGGTTTGGGTGAGGAAGATGCATCCAAACAGGGGAGGAAAATTCATGATATTGATGCTGATGAAGACATCACCCTGGAGAATGTTCATGATGAAGATATGTTTGATACAGTTGTTTTTAATGATGAAGAAGTGTTTGCAGGACAGGATATGGCTGAAAAAGAAGTTAGTACTGCTAATCCAGTTACTACTGCTGGTGAAGTAGTTACTACTGCTAATGTTGAAGTTAGTACTGCCAGTCCAACTGCTGCTACAATAACTACTGTTGAACTTACTTTGGCTCAAACACTGGCAGAGTTGAAGAGTGCAAGACCCAAGACAAAAGTGCTTGTTGTTCATGATCAAGAGCCAAGTGAATCAATAACAACAACAACAACAATTCCTTCAAAGGATAAGGGTAAAGGTATAATGGTTGAAGAACCTTTAAAGATGAAAAAGAAAGATCAAGTCCTCTATAATGAACAAGAAGCTATAAGGCTACAAGCTTAATTTGATTAGGAAGCAAGGATTGCAAGAGAAAAAGAAGAAGCTAATGCTTCCTTAATTACACAATGAAATGATATTCAGGATAAGGTTGAGACTAACTATGAATTAGCTCAAAGATTGCAAGCAGAGGAGCAAGAAGAGTTGACTATTGAAGAGAAGTCAAAGTTGTTTGTACAACTCTTAGAAGCAAGAAAGAAACACTTTTCTGCAAAAAGAGCAGAAGAAAAGAGGAACATGCCACCTATAAGAGTTCAATAAAGGAGTATTATGTGTACTTACCTAAAGAATATGGCAGGATGGAATCCCAAAGACTTAAAGAACAAGTCATTTGCCAATATTCAAGAATTATTTGACAAAGCTATGAAAAGGGTAAACACATTTGTAGATATAGACACATAATTGGTTGAAGGTAGTGAAGTAAGAGCAGAAGATAGTGAAGTAAGAGCAGAAGGTAGTGAGACAAGAGAAGAAAGCAGTTCAAAGAGAGCAGGAGATGAGCTAGAATAAGAGAAGGCAAAGAAGCAGAAGGTGGATGAGG
>BQNB010010647.1:894-83454 GCA_026074375.1 Tanacetum coccineum
TGATTGCACGATCACCTTAAGAAAATACATACCACGTCCCAACAATAGGCATACGAATCACTAGCAGCTGCAAATCCAGAACCCCGATAAAACACAAACGAAAAGATTCATGGAAAGATAATAGGGCATTGATGTAAACTAACTAGGATCAGGCAACTGTAATATGCGAAGCTAACAGACCATCAACAGCCATGGCATTAGTTTCAGGGATAGGGGAAAGAGCACCCAAGGACCTCTGTAGGAATTAGGAAAACAGAAAAACATAAGTTACGAACCGGCGGATAGAATTTGAAAGTAGAAAAAAAACTCCAAAACGTATTATAGTCCCAAAACTACGAGATTCGACCGGAACAACCATGTTTGAAACCTATCAAGTCTCTAGAAAAGTTATTTCAAGGTATGGTATTAAAACCATTATATGTGTAAACTATAATAGTTTTACATTTATGTGACTAACTTATGTTCAGGATTTGCCATGTCAAGATGTGCCTTCAAATCACCACCTGAAAAAATGAAGTGTGGTTACCAGAGAGACAAAAAAGTATATGAAAGATATGTCAGAAGATAAGATAAAGGCGTAATACATTTCATTGTAAATCTATTACTTTTTGACAACCCGTCATGCTTTGCTTCCATAACATCCATCCACTTCCATCTTCGAATTCGACCACATCGCCACAACTAAATTAAAAAAATTAGCCAACCAAATTACAGGTGAGTCATTTACAAAAAGAGCATGAGTGGACCATTATAATAAGCCAAAAAGTACTAAAAGTTGTAACATTCATCAAATTTATTGTTTTCAGATGACGGAACAAGACTTCTTTCGAGCTGTTAACTTCTATATGCATTAAATTGATGTATGTGACACCTCGTAAGGAAAAATTAGGTTCTCATTGCGTTAAGTAAAAATCATGTAATGCAAGTTTGCAAGTTAACCAATAACTTTCAACGAGAAGTCGTTTTGTGGTTGTCAACGCATTATTTTGTCATAAAAAGTTTAATTTGCGCGCGAATATCACCATTATTACTCGGTGTCTAAAAGGGTATTTTAGAACGAGTAACGATGAAAATCATATTAAATTCACCTTTGCGAAACGAGAGCAAATTACTTGAAGCATTTTATAAAACCACCCATAACCAAGTTAATAACAAAGACAACTTTTAATTAAATTCAACAAAGATATAATAAATTACATAGGTATACATATGAAAACCCATATCAGGTATATACATGTAAATACATAGAGCAACCAACATACAATAATGAGAAAACATCCATCATTTCAAACCCTTACACACTACCCTACCCACTTTATCATTTGAAATCTCTTCACATGATCATTTTAACAACTGATACAATCTCAAATGAAAGAAGAAATAAGACAGTGAGATTCTTTATATTTTTTTTTTTGTAGTATTATGAAAAGAATATGATGACTAACAGTATTAGAAATGTGCACTATGGTTCAATAGTATGTATAGTATGCATTCACATGCAACATTCAGTAGCCAAGCTAGCACTTTGAATATAAATTTAAAACCATGCATGCATATTTGAGGCATAACCAAACTTTGAAATCAATAAGTAAACCATAGTATACGAGTGAAAACTATTGGGGAGTGAAAGAGCTAAGTAGCCGACGGGTTACTAAGGGTGGAAACCAAGAACAATTCAAGTTTCTCTCATCACACCATCTCTTCTCATCATCTATCGAGCTTAGGACCTCGGTAAGTCATCCTCATAAATTAACCCTCATGTGTCATTTACTTGTAGTTTAACCAACCTTGACCTTTTTTTTTTTTTTTATCACGAGTTTGTTACACCACGACTTGCTTAGTTAGAAACCATGCAAGGTTAGCATATAAAATCTCATGTAGGAAGGGTGGTCGTACCACGCATGAAACAAGCAAGGTATATGAAAAACTAGTAAACAACCTGTCATGCGTAAGAAATTAATAACGAATCAAAGAAACTCGTAATAACTTTAAACCCGTATGTAGCATACAATGGACTGATAAAAATGGGGTTTACTCGCGAATCGTTGTGAGACTCTCCAAGTGAAACCTCGAAGTAGTACGCAAGTATGACCAAGTAATCCTTGACGAATCACAACGAGCCTTTTTGCTCACTGTGGCCGCTTCATAGACTCTGATGAGAGTCGAAGCAAATCATGCTCGCTACCTCCTAGCCTGGACCTCGTTCGTGTTTAACTCGTTATAAGTTAAGTTCGCTGCCATGTTGCTTCATACCTCATTAATGACCACATTGTTCCGCACTTAGATTACAACCACTCTTATCCGTACCCAGCTGCTGTTAATTGTCGTTCGCAACCAAGCTTTGGTCCTCGTGGTTTCACAACCAGGCTGCTGTCACCATTTTTGAAAACTCATGAAGTTTCACAACAGCTGCTGCTACTGTCATGACCCCTTAGCTGCGAAGAACACCACCACATCCTTAGTTTCAATCTTATTCTATCCCGTGACTAACCTTATAAGGGTAGAACCATGCGTGTTTAATGAAAAGATAGTTATACATGCGTATGTATACAACGTGAAGAAGAAGGAAAAATCTGGATATAAAACATATAAGGGTGCGTTGGATGAAATAGGAAGAACACAACATGACTGTCAAACCCACTATGGGACTGCGAAATGAATCAGAGAAATGAAAAGAAACAAAAAAAAAGATAAACAGACATGTGGGTCATATATTATAATACAAGTGATGTTTTAAGAAATTGCATGAAATTCAACTTGTAAATATTAGACGTATGAAAATATTATATATGCAAAGTGTGACTTAGATGCCCCTGCTTGTACTCGACATAAATCAGAAAAAGGAAAAGAAACAAAAAAAAAAAAAAAAAAAAATCAGTGGCCATGCGGGCAATATTTTATAGAGATATACATGTAATATTTAACAACTTGCATGAGATTTAGATTGTAAACTTTTGATGTGAAGAATGTATGGAAACGTGCATGTTGTTCGAAGCACGAGTCGTTCCAGGCAAATCCGAAAAGAGTGGTGGTATTACTTTAACGAGCAAAATGATTAGTTCGAACAATTAGAAAAGTTTACAATAAAACACTTTTTGAAGGACTTAGAAATGTGGTAACAACGAAACCATAGTTTTAAACGGGTAAGTAAAATAAATTTAAAACGATTTATAAAACTTAGTTAACGCTAAAAACATTTTAAAGCTTACTCGGGTTTTAAACATGAGAGGTTATAAAAATAAAAGAATTTAAATTATAAAAGTTGCATATATTATATATATTTATTGAAAAGTCAAGGGATTAAAGATATATTTTCTTTGATTAATGAAACTTAAACGAGCGAGTGAACCGTGATATACGAATCTTTTGATGAATAGCATATTAATCAACGAATACGGATACAACATAAATTAAACGCGATTAATATATAAACTTAGTAACTTAAAAAGAATGTACATATCTTCTTTAGACAAAAATCACATAGACTTGTAATTATAAATCACGACGAGTAATAGTCTAAATTCCTGTATAAATAATTATAAATACAAAGCCGTCCCAGAGCCAATGGTTTAAACAACACTTTGGCAATATAAAACGTTAACTCCTAACGACAATACCCTTTTGACCAATTGCATAGTTTACTGCATACATTAATTTTAGAATGTAAACTCAGTAGCTGTTATAATCAATTAGGTGTTTGAATGAGTCGCTATTTGTCTGTGACTTAATCTTCCAATTCCATCGATTAACCGACAAGGTGGTTTTTCATTAGCCCTACTTTATTGTTTTAAATCATCTTTTGGGTGTGAGAACATTGCTTATTTCTAACAGTTGAACACAAGTACATTTACTGATTTACTATTGGGTCTAAGTCCCTACTCAACCCAACTTGTTGTATTGCCCAATTTATCATGAACCGTCAATTTCTTGACCGGATGACCGGTTGAGGGAGCGCGAATGTTATGGATAGATCTATCGGGATTGACATCCCTGTTTGTCTTGGACTGACATTAGTCAAGCAAACACAGTTTCATTTGAGTCAGTTACGGATGTCGCGGGTTGGACATCTGCATGGGCTTATCTATGATGGTACTTGTTAACGGCGTGGTGTCATGAGTTTAGACAATAGTAAATACTTTTCATTGTGATATATAGGATTTCTATATTTCATGCTATGGTTATAAATCTTGTGGTTCATCACTATTATCAAACAACAAAACCTATGAACTCACGAACTTTATGTTGACACTTTAGCTATGTTTTCTCAGGTATTCTATCTTATGGAAAATAAGGAGTCTGCATTGGTATATTGGCATGTAGAGGTCTATCTCTCGTATCAAGTCCTCTTCACGCCATGAAGTCACAATCCCAAATTAAGTCTTCCGCTGCAGTGAATTTGGGGGTGTGACAGATTGGTATCAAAGCTCTTGGTTATAGAGAACTAGGTTGCATTAGTAACTCTAGACTATAACTAGCTCTTAAGGACATATCGGAATAACATACGCACTATCTATTACTATTTACTTCCTACTTTAACAGCTGCTTGGCATGATATCAAAAAAAAAAATTACCACTCGCCTGTCATGGGAAACACGACTACACATTATCATTTACCATCTTGGAACAACGTATCATATGGAATACGTATTTGTATCATCCTAGTGCAAATAAAACTACTATAACTATCACCAGATAAATAACCTTATAACCAACATCACACTACGAAAAGTCACATACATAACATTACGAATTGTGTCGGTGATTACATCCTTACTATATCATTTTATGGGGGTTACCTACATAAACACTTCGGACACCTTGCTAATCACCCACTCGTTACTTCACAAGGACTCTTCATAGCAACTGTTGTAAAATACCTATACTACTATCCACTATGTCGGTATACTCTTAAAAGTATATCAAAGTATATAAAAACCTACCAAAAAGCATGTGCCGTTTGAATGCACCAATAATTGATGAATGTCACATCATCGGGAAACGTGAACAACCATCTCATAATGAGAAAACACGCCGGTAAAAGTAACAGTCGTAATTAGCAGTCACCAAACTACAAAAAGAAATTTAAGGCATAAAGGTTTACACCAGCCCCTGAGCCGAGAATGATATGAACTCCACAGATATATACTTATTGTCCGGAAGCCTGCTACACCATCCGGTCACAAGCTTGGGTCTTAACATAAGGATACCACTACTAATTGCGAGTAAATTTCTCAAACAAACAAGAAACATACGAATGCCCAAAACCCAACACTGCTTTATATATCCTCGAGACATAGTATGCATAACCATTCAAAACATGCAATACACCTTACCTCAAAAAGTTAATAACACTTAAAGGTTAATCTTTACTCAAAAATGGGAAGTAAAAAGAAGAACCCCCATTTTTTCATATGCAGGGTGCATTCGAGAAATGTCTCAATCACTTTCCAGCAACGTACCTGACAACTCCCTGGAACCGGAAGCCGCCACAGAACACTCCATTCCGAGAAGACTTGACTCGCCAACCTCTCAGGCAACCCAATTACCTGAACTAGGGCAAACTTTGACCCCTACTACAGGACGTGAACACTCCCAATAAATGAATAACCTCAGTGCTCCTGCACTCATATCACAAGTGCCTGGACCATCTCGAAAGAGAAGCAGATCACCATCATCGCCATTCTTCCCAGATGCCATTACTTACTCTGACGGTAAACCAGCATCTGAGGCATCAGAACTCAACCCAGAAGACGTGACAGCCAGGACTTGAAAGGACCTGGAGTAGAGAGTTTTGACACTTCTTCATGCGGCACTGAAGAAAAGAATCCGGATCTTGGTTGCAGGATTCCCTCGCAGCTGCCGAGAGCGCGATCGCAATATTGCAGATAAGGGTAGAGATACGAGAGCAAAAACGTTATTGAGGATTCATGAACAAATCCAGAAGATTCTTAGACACCTAAACCTGATGAGCAAGATAGCCAGAATCGCTTTTTTTGGGACATTGTATCCTAACTTGCAAGGAAACATCTAGGCAGAGAGACTAATAAAGACTTGTAAGTGCTTTACATGAAAAAATAAAAGGAAAATAATAATTCTGCCATTAAAAGTTTCTGAAGAAGTACATTTTACCCTGTATAGGGGAAACCATGTGTTGATAATTTTAGAAACAAATGACAAACATCGTAATGCGCCAATGAAATAACACTATCGAAATTCCGCTCAGTGCAAAACAAGTATGCTCAACAAACGAAGAATAAAATCATGTACCTGGAAAAACGAAAATAGGGAAGCTGTTTCCGACAAACCCTATGAAACTTGAAGGGTCATTTAAAACATGCCACATGTCGTACTTCAGACAAGACAATAATCCCTACAAAAATCAATTTCTTTCTTCCACTATTCAACACTTTTCCAAAAACCCTTCTCATTTACAAATCATGCCAAGATACGAGGTGGGGCACATACCAATATATGATTATGACAAAGAAGATGAAACAATAAAATACTCAATGCGAAGCCTTATTCAATCAGATCCATAATATTTTTGTTCGTAATACAACAAAATGCAAAATATAGGGAATACAACAAAAATGTAAAATGCTAAAACAACAGATACATCACCGCGTGAAAAGAAACACATCGGGTAGATCAGCAAAATGAGCGATGCGATGATCATGATCATGACGGGAGTAAAAATCTCGATTGGAAACTCCATGGGATTAGTAACAGACAGTTTTAAGGGAGAAGGGAAAAATCTAATATGGTGGAGTGATGATAACTAGGGATAAGAGATAAGTAAAGTGAAATTTAAAAGAGATAAGAAAAGGGGCGGCGTGGTGAAATACTAATTTAAAACATTTATGATGGACAGGTTATGTCTAGAAAGAGTGATTGCAATCAAACCCTAAACATTCAACAAAAGTGATTATTCAAAATAACTTATATAAAGCGCTATGCACTTAGTAAAATAAACACATAAATTGAACATAAACTTTCAGAGGACCACAGGTGTGGTAGAAAGGAATAGTAACAAGGAGAAAAATAAAGCCAATTATCATTATTACTTAACACACTCAAATCGATACTTGGGGGATACGACAATGTGTACACACTACGAGTCTCTGTACCAACTACGATTACAATCACAAACAAATAAATGAAGGAAACGGGGATGTCAATGTAAACCTAAGGTATACATAGCCTGATCAACTATGTATAAGTTAGGTCGACAAAGATATGCTCATAGATTTCTATAACAAAAAGTTGAACGACACGCATTTTATCATTCATACATTAATTACAATACTCAAAATATAATATAAAGGATGCGATTCATTAAAAAAAAATTATCACTCATGAGTATTAAATCTACAATAACGAAGCTAGCAGGATAAAGGTAAACGTTTGATAGTTTCCTAGAGGAACTCAGCGTAAGATTTATTAAATACGCCCAAGAACAAAACGCAATAACCACACACCTACGGACGAAAGCTACTTCTTCCAGAAAACTTCCACGCCAATCGCCACAATGATGAGTGGCACAATGAGCCCTAGTATTACAACGAGGTACTGGTAATCTTCTTCCTGTGGAACACTCGTCAAATAACAACCAACCACCACAACAAACACAACCGCAATCAGGGGAACGAAATACGACATTTTAATTTAAGAATGTATGGAAATTTGAGTGAGGAAACTTATTTTGCGTTTTGACCAATGCAAGAAGTGGGCAAGGTGTATATATACATATAAGTGAAGTAACGGCTCGCCACATTCTAGCCGTTGGAACCCCACTTGCCACCTTTGTCCTTTTCTTAACCCATTTCACGAGTAAAACATTTGAATTTAAGACAAAGATTTCGACTTAAAAAGACTACGACACCCTATGAAAATTTAAATCTTATTTCAGACCCTAAAGGAAAAATCAATCACTAAGAGAGTTTCGGACTGTTAAAATAATTACCTTGAAAAAAAAATTTACCAGTTTATAACACTACCCCTAAAACACATCATTATACTGTAGAAGGGACAACAATCATGTTTACTAAATTATTCAATACAGAGTTACCACGCAAACACTTTAAAATACTGTGTGGAGATAGTAGTCATAGTCGCTTAATTATCCCATTCAAGATACATCATGGCAAGACAACAGTCACGAGACAAACATTTTGATGCTACAGAAATCAAACGCATTCAGTCGAACTTACTAGAATACTAACATGATAATCCGTTAGGAATTTATGAAAGTTGGGAATACAAGTACTAGTCTATTGAAAATGAGGCTCTCTTTATTTAAAAATAGAACCAACAAACTGGGAGTAACGACAAACCCTTAAACATTAATCGATAGAACACTCGACGCAATCTGTTAGCTCTCGTATATCAGACTATACCTCCAAATTCTAAAAAAGAATCGCATCATTCCTCAGCTTGATTCTGGACTATTTTTCTCCTCCTATGTACCTTTTGTTCTATGGGCTCTTTCATTCTCATACTACTTCTCTTTTAGAGCTTATTCAATCATAAAGGGACGTTAGATGGTTAATTCTTTCATCTACGGGTAAGACAGGCGAAATCAGTTTGTGATGACGAGCAACCTATACCTCCATGTATAAGGCCGGAGTATTTTTCCTGGAACCAAGCCGACTTAGCATCCATTTGTTTCTGTAGTTGTGCCGCCTTTCCATACATGGAAAGATGCAACTCGCGATCCTTTTCGGAGCTTTCTTTTAAAAGAGTGCAAATCAAAGCACGACTCTCTTGAGAAATGTCCATGTTTATCTAAGTCCTTCTAAGATCGTCCCTGAGGCAGCAAAGAATCTTCAAAACTGAAAAAGTCAAAGTTTCAAAGCCACATCCTGAGAACACTTATCTTTCGTTTAATTAATTTCTGCACCAAGGCCTCGACTTCGGAATCAGTATGGGGAAGCGCACAGGCCATTGAAGTGTTTTGTAGTAGTATGCGGGTTTGAAAAATTTGAAAGGGGTGAAGGGGTATTTATAAGGCAACGGAGGAGGATGAGAAAATTAAAGATTTTGCTCTTTACTTCAACGGTACAATTCCAATATTTTGTCGGGAGGGATCATCCCAATAACAACACGTTCATAAAGGGTATTGATGAGTATGTAAGAACTAGCTTAAGAACAATTACCCTAACACCTTCGCAAATCCACAATCTCCTACAACGTCTTGATTTCATGGGCGAAATCTTCTAGCATGGGAGGATGTGACACCTCGTAAGGAAAAAAATTAGGTTCTCATTGCGTTAAGTAAAAATCATGTAATGCAAGTTTGCAAGTTAACCAATAACTTTCAACGAGAAGTCGTTTTGTGGTTGTCAACGCATTATTTTGTCATAAAAAGTTTAATTTGCGCCGCGTAATATCTCCATTATTACTAGTTGTCCCTAAAAGGTTATTTTAGAACGAGTAACGATGTAATATCATTATTAAATTCACCTTTGCGAAAGAGTGCAAATTCTTGAAGCATTTATAAAACCACCCATAATCCAAGTTAATTACAAGCAACTTTGTTAATTAAATTCAACTAAGATATAATGAAATTACATGTATACATATGAAAACCATATCAGGTTTATCATGTATAATACATAGAGCAACAACATACAATTATGAGGAAAACATCCATCATTTCAAACCCGTACACCTACCTTACCCACTTTATCAAAATTGAAAACTTTATCACATGATACGTTTAACAAACTGATACAATCTCAATATGAAAGAATAAAAACAGGTAGTGATTCTTTAATAGTATTATGCATAGAATATGATGACTACAGTATTAGAAATGTTCACTATGGTTCAATAGTATGTATAGTATGCATTCACATGCAACATTCAGTAGCCAAGCTAGCACTTTGAATATAAATTTAAAACCATGCATGCATATTTGAGGCATAACCAAACTTTGAAATCAATAAGTAAACCATAGTATACGAGTGAAAACTATTGGGGTGAGTGAAAGAGTCTAAGGAGCCGACGCGGTTAATAAGGGTGGAACCAAGAACAATTCAAGTTTCTCTTCATACACCATCTCTTCTCATCATCTATCGAGCTTAGGACCTCGGTAAGTCACATCCTATAAATTAACCTCATGTGTCATTTACTTGTTAGTTTCACACCCTTGACTTCACGACGTACACACGACTTGCATAGTATAAACCATGCAAGGTTCGCATATAAACACACATGTAAGGAAGGTGGTCGTACCACGCATGAAACAAGCAAGGTATATGAAAAACTAGTAAACAACCTGTCATGCGTAAGAAATTAATAACGAATCAAAGAAACTCGTAATAACTTTAAACCCGTATGTAGCATACAATGGACTGATAAAAATGAGGTTTACTCGCGAATCGTTGTGAGACTCTCCAAGTGAAACCTCGAAGTAGTCGAAAGTATGCCATGTAATCCCTTGTCGAAATCACAACGAGCCTTTTTGCTCACTGTTGCCGCTTCATAGACTCTGATGAGAGTCGAAGCAATCATGCTCGGCTAACCTCTAGCCTGACCCTCGTATCGTGTTTAACTCGTTTAAGTTAGTCGCTGCCCATGTTGACTTAATACATCATTATGCACACATTGTTCCGCACTAGATTACAACCACTCTTATCCGTACCCAGCTGCTGTTAATTGTCGTTCGCAACCAAGCTTTGGTCCTCGTGGTTTCACAACCAGGCTGCTGTCACCATTTTTGAAAACTCGTGAAGTTTCACAACAGCTGCTGCTACTGTCATGACCCCTTAGCTGCGAAGAACACCACCACATCCTTAGTTTCAATCTTATTCTATCCGTGATAACCTTATAGGGTAGAAACATGCGTGTTTAATGGAAAAAGATAGTTATAACATGCGTATGTTATTTAAAACGTGACTGAAGAAGGAAAATACTGGATATAAAACATATAAGGGTGCGTTGGATGAAATAGGAAGAACACAACATGACTGTCAAACCCACTATGGGACTGCGAAATGAATCAGAGAAATGAAAAGAAACAAAAAAAAAGATAAACAGACATGTGGGTCATATATTATAATACAAGTGATGTTTTAAGAAATTGCATGAAATTCAACTTGTAAATATTAGACGTATGAAAATATTATATATGCAAAGTGTGACTTAGATGGGAATGAATAACAGCCACAACAGTAGCCTTGCAACCCCTGCTTGTAACTCCGGAACATAAATCAGGGAAAATAGGAAAAAGAAACAAAAAAAAAAAAAAAAAAAAAAAACAGATTTTTAGTGGCCATGGGTTCAATATTTTATAGAGTTATACATGTAATATTTAACAAAAACTTGCATGAGATTTAGATTGTAATTTTGATGTGAAGAATGTAAGAATGTAGGGAAAAGTGCATTGTTGTTCGATGCACGAGTCGGTTCCAGCAAATCCGAAAAGTGGTTGGGTAATTCTTTAATACGAGCAAATTGATTAGTTCGAAATTAGAAAAGTTAAATAACACTTTTTGAAGACTTAGAAAATGGGTAAACAAAACGTAAACCAAGTTTTAAACGGGTAAATAAATTTAAAACGATTTATAAAACTTAGTTAACGCTAAAAACATTTTAAAGCTTACTCGGGTTTTAAACATGAGAGGTTATAAAAATAAAAGAATTTAAATTATAAAAGTTGCATATATTATATATATTTATTGAAAAGTCAAGGGATTAAAGATATATTTTCTTTTGATAAGAAACTTAAACGAGCCGAGTGAACCGTGGATATAGAATCAGATGAATACGCAAATTAATCAACAATACGATACAAATAAATAATACTGCGGATAAATATATAAACTTAGGTAACTTAAAAAGAATGTCCTTATCTTCTTTAGACAAAAATCACTTGACTATGTATATTATAAAATCACGACGAGTAATAGTTAAATTACTGTATAATAATTATTAATACAAAGCTCGTCCCAAGAAGAGCCAATGTTTAACAAACACTTTGGAATATAAAAACGTTATCCTCCCCTATCGAACAATACCTTTTGACCAATTGCATAGTTTACTTCATACATTAATTTTAGAATGTAAACTCAGTAGCTGTTATAATCAATTAGGTGTTTGACTGAGTCGCTATTTAACGTGCCTTAATCCATTCCCAATCTCCATCGATTAACCGACAAGGTGAGTTTTCATAGCCCCTACTTTACTGTTTTAAATCATCTTTTGGGGTGAGAACATTGCTTATTTTTAACAGTTGAACACAAGTACATTTACTGATTTACTATTGGGTCTAAGTCCCTACTCAACCCAACTTGTTGTATTGCCCAATTTATCATGAACCGTCAATTTCTTGACCGGATGACCGGTTGAGGGAGCGCGCAAATGTTATGGATAGATCTATCGGGATTGACATCCCTGTTTGTCTTGGACTGACATTAGTCAAGCAAACACAGTTTCATTTGAGTCAGTTACGGATGTCGCGGGTTGGACATCTGCATGGGCTTATCTATGATGGTACTTGTTAACGCTTCGGTGTCATGAGCTTAGACAATAGTAAATACTTTTCATTGTGATATATAGGATTTCTATATTTCATGCTATGGTTATAAATCTTGTGGTTCATCACTATTATCAAACAACAAAACCTATGAACTCACCAACTTTATGTTGACACTTTTTTAGCTATGTTTTCTAGGTATTCGATCTTATGGAAATAGGGATGTCTGCATTTGGTATATTGGCTATGTAGAGGTTCTATCTCTCGTATAAGTCCTCTTCACGCCATGAAAGTCACATCCCAAAATTAAGTCTTCGCTGCCAGTGAATTTGGGGTGTCGACAGATTGGTATCAAAGCTCTTGGTTATAGAGAACTAGGTTGCATTAGTAACTCTAGACTATAACTAGCTCTTAAGGACATATCGGAATAACATACGCACTATCTATTACTATTTACTTCCTACTTTAACAGCTGCTTGGCATGATATCAAAAAAAAAAATTACCACTCGCCTGTCATGGGAAACACGACTACACATTATCATTTACCATCTTGGAACAACGTATCATATGGAGTACGTATTTGTATCATCCTAGTGCAAATAAAACTACTATAACTATCACCAGATAAATAACCTTATAACCAACATCACACTACGAAAAGTCACATACATAACATTACGAATTTGTATGTACGGTAGATTACATCCTTACTATATCAATTTTATGGGGGATTTCCTACATAAACCTTCGGGACAACCCTTGCTAATCACCCACTCGTTACTTCACAAGGACTCTTCATAGCAACTGTTGTAAAATACCTATACTACTATCCACTATGTCGGTATACTCTTAAAAGTATATCAAAGTATATAAAAACCTACCAAAAAGCATGTGCCGTTTGAATGCACCAATAATTGATGAATGTCACATCATCGGGAAACGTGAACAACCATTCAAAATTGAGGATACACGGCCGATTAAAGAGTAACAGTCGTAATTAGCAGTCACCAAACTACAAAAAGAAATTTAAGGCATAAAGGTTTACACCAGCCCCTGAGCCGAGAATGATATGAACTCCACAGATATATACTTATTGTCCGGAAGCCTGCTACACCATCCGGTCACAAGCTTGGGTCTTAACATAAGGATACCACTACTAATTGCGAGTAAATTTCTCAAACAACACCAAGAATTAATGATACGATCTGACCAAAACCACACTGCTTTATATATATGCGACATTAGTATGCATAACCATTCAAAACATGCAATACACCTTACCTCAAAAAGTTAATAACACTTAAAGGTTAATCTTTACTCAAAAATGGGAAGTAAAAAGAAGAACCCCCATTTTGTCATATGCAGGGTGCATTCGAGAAATGTCTCAATCACTTTCTAGAATACTAACATGATAACCGTAGAATTATGAAAGTGGGAATACAAGTACATAGTTAAGACAATGAGGCTTTATTTAAAATAGTACAACAACAGGGTAACGACAACCCTTAAACCATTAATCCGATGACTCGCAATCTGAGTCGTACCTCACTACCCCAAATTCTAAAAAGAATGCATCATTCTCAGCTTGTTCTTGCCTAATTTTCTCCTCCTGTACCTTTTTGTTCATGGCCTCTTCTTCCAACACTTCTTTTAGAGCTTCTTCATCCATACGGAGTTGATGTAATTCTTTCTCGGTAAGAGGGAAATCAGTTTGTGATGACGAGCAACCTATACCTCCATGTATAAGGCCGGAGTATTTTTCCTGGAACCAAGCCGACTTAGCATCCATTTGTTTCTGTAGTTGTGCCGCCTTTCCATACATGGAAAGATGCAACTCGCGATCCTTTTCGGAGCTTTCTTTTAAAAGAGTGCAAATCAAAGCACGACTCTCTTGAGAAATGTCATTGCATTTCTCATAAGTCCTTCTAAGATCGTCCCTGACGGCGCAAGAATCTTCAAACTGAAAAGTCAAGTTCAAAAGCACATCCTGACGACCCTTATCTTCGTTAATTAATTTCTGCACCAAGGCCTCGACTTCGGAATCAGTATGGGGAAGCGCACAGGCCATTGAAGTGTTTTGTAGTAGTATGCGGGTTTGAAAAATTTGAAAGGGGTGAAGGGGTATTTATAAGGCAACGGAGGAGGATGAGAAAATTAAAGATTTTGCCTTTACTTCAACGGATACATTCCAATATTTTGTCGGGAGGGATCATCCCAATAACAACACGTTCATAAAGGGTATGTAAGAACTAGCTTAAGAACAATTACCCTAACACCTCGCAAATCCACATCTCTTACAATCGTTCTTGCATTTTCATGGCGATAATCTTAACCTGGGGAGGATGTGACACCTCGTAAGGAAAAATTAGGTTCTCATTGCGTTAAGTAAAAATCATGTAATGCAAGTTTGCAAGTTAACCAATAACTTTCAACGAGAAGTCGTTTTGTGGTTGTCAACGCATTATTTTGTCATAAAAAGTTTAATTTGCGCTCGAATATCACCATTATTACTCGGTTGTTAAAAAGGGTATTTTAGATGAAGTACGAGGAAAATAATATTAAATTCACCCCTTGCGAAAACGAGAGCAATTTCTTGAAGCATTTTTTATAAAACCACCCATAACCAATAAAACAAAGGACAACTTTTAATTTAATTCAAACAAAGATATATAAATTACTAGGTCATACATATGGAAAACCCATTTCAGGTATATACATGTAAATACATATCGAGCAACCACATACATCATAATGAAGAAAAACATCCATCATTTAAAACCCTTACACACTTCCCTACCCACTATATCAAAAATGAATAAGTGACTTATCACCCTCTGCATACGTTCTAAAACATATGACACCTGATACAATCTCAATGAAAGAAATAGAAACTAGTAGGAGATCTTTAATAGTATTATGAAAAAGATATGATGACTAACAGTATTAGAATGTGCACTATGGTTCAATGTATGTTAGTATGCATTCACATGCAACTTCAGTGCCAAAGCTAGCCAATTTGAATATAAATTTAAAACCATATGCATGCATATTTGAGGCAAAACCAAACTTTGAATTCAATAAGCATAAACATCCCACCATAGTCATACGATGGGAAAAGTCCTATTGGCGCGTCAGCGAAAGAGCTAAGTGCCGACGGGTTACTAAGGGTGGAAAACCTAGAAAATTCAAGTCTCTCTCATCACTCCATCTCTTCTCATCAGACGACACTATCGAGCATGCCTAGGACCTCCCGATAAGGCATCCTATTAATTAACATCATGTGCATTTACTTTGTAGTTTAACCAACCTTGACCTTTCACGACGTACACACGACTTGCATAGTATAAAACCCTTGCATACACGGTTCCGCCCATACACTTATAAACCTACATCCTTGTAAAGAAGGTGGTGCGTACCACGCATGAAAAAAAGCAAGGTATTTGAAAAACTAGTAAACAACCTGTCATGCGTATCTCGTCCCCCCACCTTTCACGCTAAATAATTGGTTGTGTGTCAAAGAAACTCGTAATAACTTTAAACCCGTATGTAGCATACAATGGACTGATAAAAATGGGGTTTACTCGCGAATCGTTGTGAGACTCTCCAAGTGAAACCTCGAAGTAGTACGCAAGTATGACCAAGTAATCCTTGACGAATCACAACGAGCCTTTTTGCTCACTGTGGCCGCTTCATAGACTCTGATGAGAGTCGAAGCAAATCATGCTCGCTACCTCCTAGCCTGACCTCGTATCGTGTTTAACTCGTATAAGTAAGTCGCTGCCATGTTGCTTCATACCCCATTAATGACCACATTGTTCCGCACTTAGATTACAAACCACCTCTTCCTGTTACCAGCTTTGTGTTTAATTGTCGTTCGCAACCAAGCTTTGGTCCTCGTGGTTTCACAACCAGGCTGCTGTCACCATTTTTGAAAACTCGTGAAGTTTCACAACAGCTGCTGCTACTGTCATGACCCCTTAGCTGCGAAGAACACCACCACATCCTTAGTTTCAATCTTATTCTATCCCGTGACTAACATTTAAGGGTTGAAACCATGCGTGTTTCATGAAAAGTTAGTATACATGCGTATGTATACAACGTGAAGAAGAAGGAAGAAATATGGATATAAAAAAACATAAGGGTGCGTTGGATGAAATAGGAAGAACACAACATGACTGTCAAACCCACTATGGGACTGCGAAATGAATCAGAGAAATGAAAAGAAACAAAAAAAAAGATAAACAGACATGTGGGTCATATATTATAATACAAGTGATGTTTTAAGAAATTGCATGAAATTCAACTTGTAAATATTAGACGTATGAAAATATTATATATGCAAAGTGTGACTTAGATGGGAATGAATAACAGCCACAACAGTAGCCTTGCAACCC
Organism: Tanacetum coccineum; assembly: GCA_026074375.1. Classification (NCBI taxonomy): domain Eukaryota; kingdom Viridiplantae; phylum Streptophyta; class Magnoliopsida; order Asterales; family Asteraceae; genus Tanacetum; species Tanacetum coccineum. The sequence goes on from BQNB010010647.1 coordinate 17,768, forward strand.
CTGCTTGTACTCGACATAAATCAGAAAAAGGAAAAGAAACAAACAAAAAAAAAAAAAAAAAAAAAAAAACAGTGGCCATGTGTTCAATATTTTATAGAGATATACATGTAATATTTAACGACTTGCATGAGATTTAGATTGTAAACTTTTGATGTGAAGAATGTATGGAAACGTGCATGTTGTTCGAAGCACGAGTCGTTCCAGGCAAATCCGAAAAGAGTTGGGTAATTCTTTAACGAGCAAAATGATTAGTTCGACAATTAGAAAAGTTAAATAACACTTTTTGAAGACTTAGAAATGGGTAACAACGAAACCAAGTTTTAAACGGGTAAATAAATTTAAAACGATTTATAAAACTTAGTTAACGCTAAAAACAATTTAAAGCTTACTCGGGTTTTAAACATGAGAGGTTATAAAAATAAAAGAATTTAAATTATAAAAGTTGCATATATTATATTATGCTTAATTTATTGAAAGTCAAGGATTAAGATTTATTTTCTTTTTGATAAGAAACTTAACGAAGCCGAGTGAACGTGATATACGGAATCTGATGAATAGGCCAAATTAATCAACGATATCGATACAAATTAATAAACGCGATTTAAATATATAAACTTAGTAACTTAAAAAGAATGTAATGATCTTCTTTAGACAAAAAAATCCAATAGACTTGTAATTATAATCACGACGTTTATAGTCTAATTTCCTTGTATAAAATAATTATAAATACAAAAGCTGTCCCAGAGCCAATGGTTTAAACAACACTTTGGCAATATAAAACGTTAACTCCTAACGACAATACCCTTTTGACCAATTGCATAGTTTACTGCATACATTAATTTTAGAATGTAAACTCAGTAGCTGTTATAATCAATTAGGTGTTTGACTGAGTCGCTATTTGACGTGCCTTAATCCATTCCCAATCTCCATCGATTAACCGACAAGGTGAGTTTTCATAGCCCCTACTTTATTGTTTTAAATCATCTTTTGGGGTGAGAACATTGCTTATTTCTAACAGTTGAACACAAGTACATTTACTGATTTACTATTGGGTCTAAGTCCCTACTCAACCCAACTTGTTGTATTGCCCAATTTATCATGAACCGTCAATTTCTTGACCGGATGACCGGTTGAGGGAGCGCGAATGTTATGGATAGATCTATCGGGATTGACATCCTTGTTTGTCTTGGACTGACATTAGTCAAGCAAACACAGTTTCATTTGAGTCAGTTACGGATGTCGCGGGTTGGACATCTGCATGGGCTTATCTATGATGGTACTTGTTAACGCTTCGGTGTCATGAGTTTAGACAATAGTAAATACTTTTCATTGTGATATATAGGATTTCTATATTTCATGCTATGGTTATAAATCTTGTGGTTCATCACTATTATCAAACAACAAAACCTATGAACTCACGAACTTTATGTTGACACTTTAGCTATGTTTTCTCAGGTATTCTATCTTATGGAAAATAAGGAGTCTGCATTGGTATATTGGCATGTAGAGGTCTATCTCTCGTATCAAGTCCTCTTCACGCCATGAAGTCACAATCCCAAATTAAGTCTTCCGCTGCAGTGAATTTGGGGGTGTTGACAGATTGGTATCAAGCTCTTGGGTTATAGAGAATAGGTTTTTGATTAGTAAATCTAGTATATAACTAGGCTCTTATGGACTATCGGAATAACATAGCACTTTCTATTTATATTATTAACTATCCTTAACTTTTAAAAGTGCTTGGGCATGATATCAAAAAAAAAAAATTACCACTCGCCTGTCATGGGAAACACGACTACACATTATCATTTACCATCTTGGAACAACGTATCATATGGAGTACGTATTTGTATCATCCTAGTGCAAATAAAACTACTATAACTATCACCAGATAAATAACCTTATAACCAACATCACACTACGAAAAGTCACATACATAACATTACGAATTGTGTCGGTGATTACATCCTTACTATATCATTTTATGGGGGTTACCTACATAAACACTTCGGACACCTTGCTAATCACCCACTCGTTACTTCACAAGGACTCTTCATAGCAACTGTTGTAAAATACCTATACTACTTATCCCTATGTCTGGTTATACTCTTTTAAAAGTATATCAAGTATATAAAAAACCTACCAAAAAGCATGTGCCGTTTGAATGCACCAATAATTGATGAATGTCACATCATCGGGAAACGTGAACAACCATCTCATAATGAGAAAACACGCCGATAAAAGTAACAGTCGTAATTAGCAGTCACAAAACTACGGAAAGAAATTTAAGGCATAAAGGTTTACACCAGCCCCTGAGCCGAGAATGATTTGAACTCCACAGATATATACTTATTTCGGAAGCCTGCTACACATCCCGGTCACTAAGCTTGCGGTCTTACATAAGGATACCACTACTAATTGCGAGTAAATTCTCAAACAAACAAGAGAACTTACGATTTGCAAAACCCAACACTGCATTTATATATTCCTCGAGACATTGTATGCATACCATTCATAACAATGCAAACACCTTACCTCAAAGAGTTAATAACACTTAACAGGTTAATCTTTACTCAAAAAATGGGAAGTAAAAAGAAGAACCCCCATTTTTGTCATATGAGAGGTGCATTCGAGAAATGTCTCATTCACTTTTAGAATTCTAACATGTATAACTCGTAGTGCATTATGAAAGTGGGGAATACAAGGACATAGCTATGACAATGAGGCTTTATTTAAAAAATAAGTAACATCCAACAGGGTAACGACAACCCTTAAACCATTAATCCGATGACTCGCAATCTGAGTCGTACCTCACTACCCCAAATTCTAAAAAGAATGCATCATTCTCAGCTTGTTCTTGCCTAATTTTCTCCTCCTGTACCTTTTGGTTCATGCCTTTCTTCCAACACTTTCTTTAGAGCTTCTTCATCCATACGGAGTTGAGGTTAATTTATTTCTCGGGTAAGAGGAAATCAGTTTGTGATTCGAGCAACCTATACTCCTTGTATTAAAGGCGGAGTATTTTTCTTGGAACCAAGCCGACTTAGCATCCATTTGTTTCTGTAGTTGTGCCGCCTTTCCATACATGGAAGTTGAACTGCGATACTTTTCGGAGTTTCTTTTAAAAGAGTGCAAATCAAAGCACGACTCTCTTGAGAAATGTCATTGCATTTCTCATAAGTCCTTCTAAGATCGTCCCTGACGGCGCAAGAATCTTCAAACTGAAAAGTCAAGTTCAAAAGCACATCCTGACGACCCTTATCTTCGTTAATTAATTTCTGCACCAAGGCCTCGACTTCGGAATCAGTATGGGGAAGCGCACAGGCCATTGAAGTGTTTTGTAGTAGTATGCGGGTTTGAAAAATTTGAAAGGGGTGAAGGGGTATTTATAAGGCAACGGAGGAGGATGAGAAAATTAAAGATTTTGCCTTTACTTCAACGGATACATTCCAATATTTTGTCGGGAGGGATCATCCCAATAACAACACGTTCATAAAGGGTATGTAAGAACCAGCTTAAGAACAATTACCCTAACACCTTCGCAAATCCACAATCTCCTACAACGTCTTGATTTCATGGGCGAAATCTTCTAACCTGGGGAGGATGTGACACCTCGTAAGGAAAAATTAGGTTCTCATTGCGTTAAGTAAAAATCATGTAATGCAAGTTTGCAAGTTAACCAATAACTTTCAACGAGAAGTCGTTTTGTGGTTGTCAACGCATTATTTTGTCATAAAAAGTTTAATTTGCGCGCGAATATCACCATTATTACTCGGTGTCTAAAAGGGTATTTTAGAACGAGTAACGATGAAAATCATATTAAATTCACCTTTGCGAAACGAGAGCAAATTACTTGAAGCATTTTATAAAACCACCCATAACCAAGTTAATAACAAAGACAACTTTTAATTAAATTCAACAAAGATATAATAAATTACATAGGTATACATATGAAAACCCATATCAGGTATATACATGTAAATACATAGAGCAACCAACATACAATAATGAGAAAACATCCATCATTTCAAACCCTTACACACTACCCTACCCACTTTATCAAAATTGAAAACTCTTATCACATGATACGTTTAACAACAACTGATACAATCTCAAATGAAAGAAATAAGAAACAGTAGAGATTCTTTAATAGTATTATGAAAAGAATATGATGACTAACAGTATTAGAAATGTGCACTATGGTTCAATAGTATGTATAGTATGCATTCACATGCAACATTCAGTAGCCAAGCTAGCAACTGTTGAAAATAAATTTAAAAACATGCATGCTTATTTGAGGGCATTACCAAAGCTTTTGAAATCAATAAGTAAACCATAGTATACGAGTGAAAACTATTGGGGAGTGAAAGAGCTAAGTAGCCGACGGGTTACTAAGGGTGGAAACCAAGAACAATTCGAAGTTTCTCTCATCACACCATCTCTTCTCATCATCTATCGAGCTTAGGACCTCGGTAAGTCATCCTCATAAATTAACCCTCATGTGTCATTTACTTGTAGTTTAACCAACCTCGACCTTTCACGACGTACACACGACTTGCATAGTATAAACCATGCAAGGTTCGCATATAAACACACATGTAAGGAAGGTGGTCGTACCACGCATGAAACAAGCAAGGTATATGAAAAACTAGTAAACAACCTGTCATGCGTAAGAAATTAATAACGAATCAAAGAAACTCGTAATAACTCTAAACCCGTATGTAGCATACAATGGACTGATAAAAATGGGGTTTACTCGCGAATCGTTGTGAGACTCTCCAAGTGAAACCTCGAAGTAGTACGCAAGTATGACCAAGTAATCCTTGACGAATCACAACGAGCCTTTTTGCTCACTGTGGCCGCTTCATAGACTCTGATGAGAGTCGAAGCAAATCATGCTCGCTACCTCCTAGCCTGACCTCGTATCGTGTTTAACTCGTATAAGTAAGTCGCTGCCATGTTGCTTCATACCCCATTAATGACCACATTGTTCCGCACTTAGATTACAACCACTCTTATCCGTACCCAGCTGCTGTTAATTGTCGTTCGCAACCAAGCTTTGGTCCTCGTGGTTTCACAACCAGGCTGCTGTCACCATTTTTGAAAACTCATGAAGTTTCACAACAGCTGCTGCTACTGTCATGACCCCTTAGCTGCGAAGAACACCACCACATCCTTAGTTTCAATCTTATTCTATCCCGTGACTAACCTTATAAGGGTAGAACCATGCGTGTTTAATGAAAAGATAGTTATACATGCGTATGTATACAACGTGAAGAAGAAGGAAAAATCTGGATATAAAACATATAAGGGTGCGTTGGATGAAATAGGAAGAACACAACATGACTGTCAAACCCACTATGGGACTGCGAAATGAATCAGAGAAATGAAAAGAAACAAAAAAAAAGATAAACAGACATGTGGGTCATATATTATAATACAAGTGATGTTTTAAGAAATTGCATGAAATTCAACTTGTAAATATTAGACGTATGAAAATATTATATATGCAAAGTGTGACTTAGATGGGAATGAATAACAGCCACAACAGTAGCCTTGCAACCCCTGCTTGTACTCGACATAAATCAGAAAAAGGAAAAGAAACAAAAAAAAAAAAAAAAAAAACAGTGGCCATGTGTTCAATATTTTATAGAGATATACATGTAATATTTAACAACTTGCATGAGATTTAGATTGTAAACTTTTGATGTGAAGAATGTATGGAAACGTGCATGTTGTTCGAAGCACGAGTCGTTCCAGGCAAATCCGAAAAGAGTTGGGTAATTCTTTAACGAGCAAAATGATTAGTTCGACAATTAGAAAAGTTAAATAACACTTTTTGAAGACTTAGAAATGGGTAACAACGAAACCAAGTTTTAAACGGGTAAATAAATTTAAAACGATTTATAAAACTTAGTTAACGCTAAAAACATTTTAAAGCTTACTCGGGTTTTAAACATGAGAGGTTATAAAAATAAAAGAATTTAAATTATAAAAGTTGCATATATTATATATATTTATTGAAAAGTCAAGGGATTAAAGATATATTTTCTTTTGATAAGAAACTTAAACGAGCCGAGTGAACCGTGATATACGAATCTGATGAATACGCAAATTAATCAACGAATACGATACAAATAAATAAACGCGATAAATATATAAACTTAGTAACTTAAAAAGAATGTACATATCTTCTTTAGACAAAAATCACATAGACTTGTAATTATAAATCACGACGAGTAATAGTCTAAATTCCTGTATAAATAATTATAAATACAAAGCCGTCCCAGAGCCAATGGTTTAAACAACACTTTGGCAATATAAAACGTTAACTCCTAACGACAATACCCTTTTGACCAATTGCATAGTTTACTGCATACATTAATTTTAGAATGTAAACTCAGTAGCTGTTATAATCAATTAGGTGTTTGACTGAGTCGCTATTTGACGTGCCTTAATCCATTCCCAATCTCCATCGATTAACCGACAAGGTGAGTTTTCATAGCCCCTACTTTATTGTTTTAAATCATCTTTTGGGGTGAGAACATTGCTTATTTCTAACAGTTGAACACAAGTACATTTACTGATTTACTATTGGGTCTAAGTCCCTACTCAACCCAACTTGTTGTATTGCCCAATTTATCATGAACCGTCAATTTCTTGACCGGATGACCGGTTGAGGGAGCGCGAATGTTATGGATAGATCTATCGGGATTGACATCCCTGTTTGTCTTGGACTGACATTAGTCAAGCAAACACAGTTTCATTTGAGTCAGTTACGGATGTCGCGGGTTGAACATCTGCATGGGCTTATCTATGATGATACATGTTAACGCTTCAGTGTCACGAGCTTAGACAATAGTAAATACTTTTCATTGTGATATATAGGATTGCTATATTTCATGCTATGGTTATAAATCTTGTGGTTCATCACTATTAGCAAACAACAAAACTTATGAACTCACCCACTTTATGTTGACACTTTAGCAATGTTTTCTCAGGTGTTCTATCTTACGGAATATAAGGAGTCTGCATTGGTATATTGGCATGTAGAGTTCTATCTCTCGTATCAAGTCCTCTTCACGCCATGAAGTCACAATCCCAAATCCAATCTTCCGCTGCAGTAAAATTTAGGGGTGTGACAGATTGGTATCAGAGCTCTTGGTTATAGAGAACTAGGTTGCATTAGTAACTCTAGACTATAACTAGCTCTTAAGGACATATCAGAATAACATACGCACTATCTATTACTATTTACTTCCTACGTTAACAGCTACTTGGCATAATATCATAAAGATTACCACTTGCCTGTCATGGGAAACATGACTACACATTATCATTTATCATCCTAGAACAACGTATCATATGGAGCACGTATTTGTATCATCCTAGTGCAAATAAAACTACTATGACCATCACCAAATAAATAACCCTATAACCAACATCACACTACGAAAAGTCACATACACAACATTATGAATTGTGTCGGTGATTACATCCTTACTATATCATTTTATGGGGGTTACCTACATAAACACTTCGGACACCTTGCTAATCACCCACTCGTTACTTCACAAGGACTCTTCATAGCAACTGTTGTAAAATACCTATACTACTATCCACTATGTCGGTATACTATTAAAAGCATTTCAAAGTATATAAAAACCTACCAAAAAGCATGTGCCGTTTGAATGCACCAATAATTGATGAATGTCACATCATCGGGAAACGTGAACAACAATCTCATAATGAGAAAACACGCCGGTAAAAGTAATAGTCGCGATTAGCAGTCACAAAGCTACGGAAAGAAATTTAAGACATAAAGGTTTACACCAGCCCTGAGCCAAGAATAATATGAACTCCACGGATATACACCTTGTCCGGAAGCCTACTACACCATCCGGTCACAAGCTTGGGTCTTAACATAAGGATACCACTATTAATTGCGAGTAAATTTCTCAAATAAACAAGAAACATACGAATGCCCAACACTGCTCTATATATCCTCAAGACATCGTATGAACATGCAATGCACCTTATCTCAAAATAGATAACACTCATAAGTTAATCTTTATCCGGATATGGAATGTAAGAAGAAGGAACCCCATTTTGTTATGTGCAGGGTGCATTCAAGAAATGTCTCAATCACTTTCCAGCAATGTACCAGACAACTCCCTGGAACAGGAAGCCGCCACGGGACATTCCACTCCAAGAGGAATTAACTCGCCAACCTCTCAGGCAACCGAATTACCTGAGCTAGGGCTAACCTTGACCCCTGCTACAGGGCGTGAATACTCCTAAGAAATGAATAAACCCAGTGCTCCTGCACCAATATCCCAAGTGCCTGGGCCATCTCGAAAGAGAAGCAGATCACCATCATCGCCATTCTTCCCAGATGCCATTATCTTCTCCGACGGTAAACCAGCATTCGAGACATTAGAACTCAACCCAGAAGATGTGACGGCCAGACTAGAGGACCTGGAAGTAGGAGAGTTTTGACACTTCTTCATGCGGCACTGAAGAAAAGAATCCGGATCTTGGTTGCAGGATTCCCTCGCAGCTGCCGAGAGCGCGATCGCAATATTGCAGATAAGGGTAGAGATACGAGAGCAAAAACGTTATTGAGGATTCATGAACAAATCCAGAAGATTCTTAGACACCTAAACCTGATGAGCAAGATAGCCAGAATCGCTTTTTTTGGGACATTGTATCCTAACTTGCAAGGAAACATCTAGGCAGAGAGACTAATAAAGACTTGTAAGTGCTTTACATGAAAAAATAAAAGGAAAATAATAATTCTGCCATTAAAAGTTTCTGAAGAAGTACATTTTACCCTGTATAGGGGAAACCATGTGTTGATAATTTTAGAAACAAATGACAAACATCGTAATGCGCCAATGAAATAACACTATCGAAATTCCGCTCAGTGCAAAACAAGTATGCTCAACAAACGAAGAATAAAATCATGTACCTGGAAAAACGAAAATAGGGAAGCTGTTTCCGCCAAACCCTATGAAACTTGAAGGGTCATTTAAAACAGACCACATGTCGTACTTCAGACAAGACAATAATCCCTACAAAAATCAATTTCTTTCTTCCACTATTCAATACTTTTCCAAAAACCCTTCTCATTTACAAATCATGCCAAGATACGAGGTGGGGCACATACCAATATATGATTATGACGAAGAAGATGAAACAATAAAATACTCAATGCGAAGCCTTATTCAATCAGATCCATAATATTTTTGTTCGTAATACAACAAAATGCAAAATATAGGGAATACAACAAAAATGTAAAATGCTAAAACAACAAATACATCACCGCGTGAAAAGAAACACATCGGGTAGATCAGCAAAATGAGCGATGCGATGATCATGATCATGACGGGAGTAAAAATCTCGATTGGAAACTCCATGGGATTAGTAACAGACAGTTTTAAGGGAGAAGGGAAAAATCTAATATGGTGGAGTGATGATAACTAGGGATAAGAGATAAGTAAAGTGAAATTTAAAAGAGATAAGAAAAGGGGCGGCGTGGTGAAGTACTAATTTAAAACATTTATGATAGACAGGTTATGTCTAGAAAGAGTGATTGCAATCAAACCCTAAACATTCAACAAAAGTGATTATTCAAAATAACTTATATAAAGCGCTATGCACTTAGTAAAATAAACACATAAAGTGAACATAAACTTTCAGAGGACCACAGGTGTGGTAGAAAGGAATAGTAACAAGGAGAAAAATAAAGCCAATTATCATTATTACTTAACACACTCAAATCGATACTTGGGGGATACGACAATGTGTACACACTACGAGTCTCTGTACCAACTACGATTACAATCACAAACAAATAAATGAAGGAAACGGGGATGTCAATGTAAACCTAAGGTATACATAGCCTGATCAACTATGTATAAGTTAGGTCGACAAAGATATGCTCATAGATTTCTATAACAAAAAGTTGAACGACACGCATTTTATCATTCATACATTAATTACAATACTCAAAATATAATATAAAGGATGCGATTCATTAAAAAAAAATTATCACTCATGAGTATTAAATCTACAATAACGAAGCTAGCAGGATAAAGGTAAAACGTTTGATAGTCTTCCTAGAGGACTCAGCGTAAGATTTATTAAAATTGCCCAAGAACAAAACGGCAATACACCACACACCTACGGACGAAAGCTACTTCTTCCAGAAAACTTCCACGCCAATCGCCACAATGATGAGTGGCACAATGAGCCCTAGTATTACAACGAGGTACTGGTAATCTTCTTCTTGTGGAACATTCGTCAAATAACAACCAACCACCACAACAAACACAACCGCAATCAGGGGAACGAAATACGACATTTTAATTTAAGAATGTATGGAAATTTGAGTGAGGAAACTTATTTTGCGTTTTGACCAATGCAAGAAGTGGGCAAGGTGTATATATACATATAAGTGAAGTAACGGCTCGCCACATTCTAGCCGTTGGAACCCCACTTGCCACCTTTGTCCTTTTCTTAACCCATTTCACGAGTAAAACATTTGAATTTAAGACAAAGATTTTGACTTAAAAAGACTACGACACCCTATGAAAATTTAAATCTTATTTCAGACCCTAAAGGAAAAATCAATCACTAAGAGAGTTTCGGACTGTTAAAATAATTACCTTGAAAAAAAAAATATACAAGTTTATAACACTACCCCTAAAACACATCATTATACTGTAGAAGGGACAACAATCATGTTTACTAAATTATTCAATACAGAGTTACCACGCAAACACTTTAAAATACTGTGTGGAGATAGTAGTCATAGTCGCTTAATTATCCCATTCAAGATACATCATGGCAAGACAACCGTCACGAGACAAACATTTTGATGCTACAAAAATCAAACGCATTTAGTCGAACTTACTAGAATACTAACATGATAATCCGTTAGGAATTTATGAAAGTTGGGAATACAAGTACTAGTCTATTGAAAATGAGGCTCTCTTTATTTAAAAATAGAACCAACAAACTGGGAGTAACGACAAACCCTTAAACATTAATCGATAGAACACTCGACGCAATCTGTTAGCTCTCGTATATCAGACTATACCTCCAAATTCTAAAAAAGAATCGCATCATTCCTCAGCTTGATTCTGGACTATTTTTCTCCTCCTATGTACCTTTTGTTCTATGGGCTCTTTCATTCTCATACTACTTCTCTTTTAGAGCTTATTCAATCATAAAGGGACGTTAGATGGTTAATTCTTTCATCTACGGGTAAGACAGGCGAAATCAGTTTGTGATGACGAGCAACCTATACCTCCATGTATAAGGCCGGAGTATTTTTCCTGGAACCAAGCCGACTTAGCATCCATTTGTTTCTGTAGTTGTGCCGCCTTTCCATACATGGAAAGATGCAACTCGCGATCCTTTTCGGAGCTTTCTTTTAAAAGAGTGCAAATCAAAGCACGACTCTCTTGAGAAATGTCCATGTTTATCTAAGTCCTTCTAAGATCGTCCCTGAGGCAGCAAAGAATCTTCAAAACTGAAAAAGTCAAAGTTTCAAAGCCACATCCTGAGAACACTTATCTTTCGTTTAATTAATTTCTGCACCAAGGCCTCGACTTCGGAATCAGTATGGGGAAGCGCACAGGCCATTGAAGTGTTTTGTAGTAGTATGCGGGTTTGAAAAATTTGAAAGGGGTGAAGGGGTATTTATAAGGCAACGGAGGAGGATGAGAAAATTAAAGATTTTGCTCTTTACTTCAACGGTACAATTCCAATATTTTGTCGGGAGGGATCATCCCAATAACAACACGTTCATAAAGGGTATTGATGAGTATGTAAGAACTAGCTTAAGAACAATTACCCTAACACCTTCGCAAATCCACAATCTCCTACAACGTCTTGATTTCATGGGCGAAATCTTCTAGCATGGGAGGATGTGACACCTCGTAAGGAAAAAAATTAGGTTCTCATTGCGTTAAGTAAAAATCATGTAATGCAAGTTTGCAAGTTAACCAATAACTTTCAACGAGAAGTCGTTTTGTGGTTGTCAACGCATTATTTTGTCATAAAAAGTTTAATTTGCGCCGCGTAATATCTCCATTATTACTAGTTGTCCCTAAAAGGTTATTTTAGAACGAGTAACGATGTAATATCATTATTAAATTCACCTTTGCGAAAGAGTGCAAATTCTTGAAGCATTTATAAAACCACCCATAATCCAAGTTAATTACAAGCAACTTTGTTAATTAAATTCAACTAAGATATAATGAAATTACATGTATACATATGAAAACCATATCAGGTTTATCATGTATAATACATAGAGCAACAACATACAATTATGAGGAAAACATCCATCATTTCAAACCCGTACACCTACCTTACCCACTTTATCAAAATTGAAAACTTTATCACATGATACGTTTAACAAACTGATACAATCTCAATATGAAAGAATAAAAACAGGTAGTGATTCTTTAATAGTATTATGCATAGAATATGATGACTACAGTATTAGAAATGTTCACTATGGTTCAATAGTATGTATAGTATGCATTCACATGCAACATTCAGTAGCCAAGCTAGCACTTTGAATATAAATTTAAAACCATGCATGCATATTTGAGGCATAACCAAACTTTGAAATCAATAAGTAAACCATAGTATACGAGTGAAAACTATTGGGGTGAGTGAAAGAGTCTAAGGAGCCGACGCGGTTAATAAGGGTGGAACCAAGAACAATTCAAGTTTCTCTTCATACACCATCTCTTCTCATCATCTATCGAGCTTAGGACCTCGGTAAGTCACATCCTATAAATTAACCTCATGTGTCATTTACTTGTTAGTTTCACACCCTTGACTTCACGACGTACACACGACTTGCATAGTATAAACCATGCAAGGTTCGCATATAAACACACATGTAAGGAAGGTGGTCGTACCACGCATGAAACAAGCAAGGTATATGAAAAACTAGTAAACAACCTGTCATGCGTAAGAAATTAATAACGAATCAAAGAAACTCGTAATAACTTTAAACCCGTATGTAGCATACAATGGACTGATAAAAATGAGGTTTACTCGCGAATCGTTGTGAGACTCTCCAAGTGAAACCTCGAAGTAGTCGAAAGTATGCCATGTAATCCCTTGTCGAAATCACAACGAGCCTTTTTGCTCACTGTTGCCGCTTCATAGACTCTGATGAGAGTCGAAGCAATCATGCTCGGCTAACCTCTAGCCTGACCCTCGTATCGTGTTTAACTCGTTTAAGTTAGTCGCTGCCCATGTTGACTTAATACATCATTATGCACACATTGTTCCGCACTAGATTACAACCACTCTTATCCGTACCCAGCTGCTGTTAATTGTCATTCGCAACCAAGCTTTGGTCCTCGTGGTTTCACAACCAGGCTGCTGTCACCATTTTTGAAAACTCATGAAGTTTCACAACAGCTGCTGCTACTGTCATGACCCCTTAGCTGCGAAGAACACCACCACATCCTTAGTTTCAATCTTATTCTATCCGTGATAACCTTATAGGGTAGAAACATGCGTGTTTAATGGAAAAAGATAGTTATAACATGCGTATGTTATTTAAAACGTGACTGAAGAAGGAAAATACTGGATATAAAACATATAAGGGTGCGTTGGATGAAATAGGAAGAACACAACATGACTGTCAAACCCACTATGGGACTGCGAAATGAATCAGAGAAATGAAAAGAAACAAAAAAAAAAGATAAACAGACATGTTGGTCATATATTATAATACAAGTGATGTTTTAAGAAATTGCATGAAATTCAACTTGTAAATATTAGACGTATGAAAATATTATATATGCAAAGTGTGACTTAGATGGGAATGAATAACAGCCACAACAGTAGCCTTGCAACCCCTGCTTGTAACTCCGGAACATAAATCAGGGAAAATAGGAAAAAGAAACAAAAAAAAAAAAAAAAAAAAAAAACAGATTTTTAGTGGCCATGGGTTCAATATTTTATAGAGTTATACATGTAATATTTAACAAAAACTTGCATGAGATTTAGATTGTAATTTTGATGTGAAGAATGTAAGAATGTAGGGAAAAGTGCATTGTTGTTCGATGCACGAGTCGGTTCCAGCAAATCCGAAAAGTGGTTGGGTAATTCTTTAATACGAGCAAATTGATTAGTTCGAAATTAGAAAAGTTAAATAACACTTTTTGAAGACTTAGAAAATGGGTAAACAAAACGTAAACCAAGTTTTAAACGGGTAAATAAATTTAAAACGATTTATAAAACTTAGTTAACGCTAAAAACATTTTAAAGCTTACTCGGGTTTTAAACATGAGAGGTTATAAAAATAAAAGAATTTAAATTATAAAAGTTGCATATATTATATATATTTATTGAAAAGTCAAGGGATTAAAGATATATTTTCTTTTGATAAGAAACTTAAACGAGCCGAGTGAACCGTGGATATAGAATCAGATGAATACGCAAATTAATCAACAATACGATACAAATAAATAATACTGCGGATAAATATATAAACTTAGGTAACTTAAAAAGAATGTCCTTATCTTCTTTAGACAAAAATCACTTGACTATGTATATTATAAAATCACGACGAGTAATAGTTAAATTACTGTATAATAATTATTAATACAAAGCTCGTCCCAAGAAGAGCCAATGTTTAACAAACACTTTGGAATATAAAAACGTTATCCTCCCCTATCGAACAATACCTTTTGACCAATTGCATAGTTTACTGCATACATTAATTTTAGAATGTAAACTCAGTAGCTGTTATAATCAATTAGGTGTTTGACTGAGTCGCTATTTGACGTGCCTTAATCCGTTCCCAATCTCCATCGATTAACCGACAAGGTGAGTTTTCATAGCCCCTACTTTATTGTTTTAAATCATCTTTTGGGGTGAGAACATTGCTTATTTCTAACAGTTGAACACAAGTACATTTACTGATTTACTATTGGGTCTAAGTCCCTACTCAACCCAACTTGTTGTATTGCCCAATTTATCATGAACCGTCAATTTCTTGACCGGATGATCGGTTGAGGGAGCGCGCAAATGTTATGGATAGATCTATCGGGATTGACATCCCTGTTTGTCTTGGACTGACATTAGTCAAGCAAACACAGTTTCATTTGAGTCAGTTACGGATGTCGCGGGTTGGACATCTGCATGGGCTTATCTATGATGGTACTTGTTAACGCTTCGGTGTCATGAGCTTAGACAATAGTAAATACTTTTCATTGTGATATATAGGATTTCTATATTTCATGCTATGGTTATAAATCTTGTGGTTCATCACTATTATCAAACAACAAAACCTATGAACTTACCAACTTTATGTTGACACTTTTTTAGCTATGTTTTCTAGGTATTCGATCTTATGGAAATAGGGATGTCTGCATTTGGTATATTGGCTATGTAGAGGTTCTATCTCTCGTATAAGTCCTCTTCACGCCATGAAAGTCACATCCCAAAATTAAGTCTTCGCTGCCAGTGAATTTGGGGTGTCGACAGATTGGTATCAAAGCTCTTGGTTATAGAGAACTAGGTTGCATTAGTAACTCTAGACTATAACTAGCTCTTAAGGACATATCGGAATAACATACGCACTATCTATTACTATTTACTTCCTACTTTAACAGCTGCTTGGCATAATATCAAAAAAAAAAATTACCACTCGCCTGTCATGGGAAACACGACTACACATTATTATTTACCATCTTGGAACAACGTATCATATGGAGTACGTATTTGTATCATCCTAGTGCAAATAAAACTACTATAACTATCACCAGATAAATAACCTTATAACCAACATCACACTACGAAAAGTCACATACATAACATTACGAATTTGTATGTACGGTAGATTACATCCTTACTATATCAATTTTATGGGGGATTTCCTACATAAACCTTCGGGACAACCCTTGCTAATCACCCACTCGTTACTTCACAAGGACTCTTCATAGCAACTGTTGTAAAATACCTATACTACTATCCACTATGTCTGTATACTCTTAAAAGTATATCAAAGTATATAAAAACCTACCAAAAAGCATGTGCCGTTTGAATGCACCAATAATTGATGAATGTCACATCATCGGGAAACGTGAACAACCATTCAAAATTGAGGATACACGGCCGATTAAAGAGTAACAGTCGTAATTAGCAGTCACCAAACTACAAAAAGAAATTTAAGGCATAAAGGTTTACACCAGCCCCTGAGCCGAGAATGATATGAACTCCACAGATATATACTTATTGTCCGGAAGCCTACTACACCATCCGGTCACAAGCTTGGGTCTTAACATAAGGATACCACTACTGGGAAAATTTACAAGTTTATAACACTACCCCTAAAACACATTATTATACTGTAGAAGGGACAACAATCATGTTTACTAAATTATTCAATACAGAGTTACCACGCAAATACTTTAAAATATTGTGTGGAGATAGTAGTCATAGTCGCTTAATTATCCCATTCAAGATACATCATGGCAAGACAACCGTCACGAGACAAACATTTTGATGCTACAGAAATCAAATGCATTTAGTCGAACTTACTAGAATACTAACACAATAGCCGTTGATTTGTGAAAGTAGAAATACAAGTACATATTTAAGACATCAAAGTTTTATTCAAAATAGTACAACAACATGGTAACAACAACCCTTAAACCATTAATCCGATGACTCGCAATCTGAGTCGTACCTCACTACCCCAAATTCTAAAAAGAATGCATCATTCTCAGCTTGTTCTTGCCTAATTTTCTCCTCCTGTGCCTTTTTATTCATGGCCTTTTCTTCCAACACTTCTTTTAGAGCTTCTTCATCCATACGGAGTTGATGTAATTCTTTCTCGGTAAGAGGGAAATCAGTTTGTGATGACGAGCAACCTATACCTCCATGTGTACGACCAGAGTATTCCTGGAACCAAGCCGACTTAGCATCCATTTGTTTCTGTAGTTGTGCCACCTTTCCATACATGGAAAGATGCAACTCGCGATCCTTTTTAGAACTTTCCTTTAAAAGAGTGCAAATCAAAGCACAACTCTCTTGAGAAAGGTCGTTGCATTTCTCATAAGCCTTTCTAAGATCGTCCCTGACGGCGCAAGAATCTTCAAACTGAAAAGCCAAGTTCAAAAGCACATCCTGACGACCCTTATCTTCGTTAATTAATTTCTGCACCAAGGCCTCGACTTCGGAATCAGTATGGGGAAGCGCACAGGCCATTGAAGTGTTTTGTAGTAGTATGCGGGTTTGAAAAATTTGAAAGGGGTGAAGGGGTATTTATAAGGCAACGGAGGAGGATGAGAAAATTAAAGATTTTGCCTTTACTTCAACGGATACATTCCAATATTTTGTCGGGAGGGATCATCCCAATAACAACACGTTCATAAAGGGTATGTAAGAACCAGCTTAAGAACAATTACCCTAACACCTTCGCAAATCCACAATCTCCTACAACGTCTTGATTTCATGGGCGAAATCTTCTAACCTGGGGAGGATGTGACACCTCGTAAGGAAAAATTAGGTTCTCATTGCGTTAAGTAAAAATCATGTAATGCAAGTTTGCAAGTTAACCAATAACTTTCAACGAGAAGTCGTTTTGTGGTTGTCAACGCATTATTTTGTCATAAAAAGTTTAATTTGCGCTCGAATATCACCATTATTACTCGGTTGTTAAAAAGGGTATTTTAGATGAAGTACGAGGAAAATAATATTAAATTCACCCCTTGCGAAAACGAGAGCAATTTCTTGAAGCATTTTTTATAAAACCACCCATAACCAATAAAACAAAGGACAACTTTTAATTTAATTCAAACAAAGATATATAAATTACTAGGTCATACATATGGAAAACCCATTTCAGGTATATACATGTAAATACATATCGAGCAACCACATACATCATAATGAAGAAAAACATCCATCATTTAAAACCCTTACACACTTCCCTACCCACTATATCAAAAATGAATAAGTGACTTATCACCCTCTGCATACGTTCTAAAACATATGACACCTGATACAATCTCAATGAAAGAAATAGAAACTAGTAGGAGATCTTTAATAGTATTATGAAAAAGATATGATGACTAACAGTATTAGAATGTGCACTATGGTTCAATGTATGTTAGTATGCATTCACATGCAACTTCAGTGCCAAAGCTAGCCAATTTGAATATAAATTTAAAACCATATGCATGCATATTTGAGGCAAAACCAAACTTTGAATTCAATAAGCATAAACATCCCACCATAGTCATACGATGGGAAAAGTCCTATTGGCGCGTCAGCGAAAGAGCTAAGTGCCGACGGGTTACTAAGGGTGGAAAACCTAGAAAATTCAAGTCTCTCTCATCACTCCATCTCTTCTCATCAGACGACACTATCGAGCATGCCTAGGACCTCCCGATAAGGCATCCTATTAATTAACATCATGTGCATTTACTTTGTAGTTTAACCAACCTTGACCTTTCACGACGTACACACGACTTGCATAGTATAAAACCCTTGCATACACGGTTCCGCCCATACACTTATAAACCTACATCCTTGTAAAGAAGGTGGTGCGTACCACGCATGAAAAAAAGCAAGGTATTTGAAAAACTAGTAAACAACCTGTCATGCGTATCTCGTCCCCCCACCTTTCACGCTAAATAATTGGTTGTGTGTCAAAGAAACTCGTAATAACTTTAAACCCGTATGTAGCATACAATGGACTGATAAAAATGGGGTTTACTCGCGAATCGTTGTGAGACTCTCCAAGTGAAACCTCGAAGTAGTACGCAAGTATGACCAAGTAATCCTTGACGAATCACAACGAGCCTTTTTGCTCACTGTGGCCGCTTCATAGACTCTGATGAGAGTCGAAGCAAATCATGCTCGCTACCTCCTAGCCTGACCTCGTATCGTGTTTAACTCGTATAAGTAAGTCGCTGCCATGTTGCTTCATACCCCATTAATGACCACATTGTTCCGCACTTAGATTACAAACCACCTCTTCCTGTTACCAGCTTTGTGTTTAATTGTCGTTCGCAACCAAGCTTTGGTCCTCGTGGTTTCACAACCAGGCTGCTGTCACCATTTTTGAAAACTCGTGAAGTTTCACAACAGCTGCTGCTACTGTCATGACCCCTTAGCTGCGAAGAACACCACCACATCCTTAGTTTCAATCTTATTCTATCCCGTGACTAACATTTAAGGGTTGAAACCATGCGTGTTTCATGAAAAGTTAGTATACATGCGTATGTATACAACGTGAAGAAGAAGGAAGAAATATGGATATAAAAAAACATAAGGGTGCGTTGGATGAAATAGGAAGAACACAACATGACTGTCAAACCCACTATGGGACTGCGAAATGAATCAGAGAAATGAAAAGAAACAAAAAAAAAGATAAACAGACATGTGGGTCATATATTATAATACAAGTGATGTTTTAAGAAATTGCATGAAATTCAACTTGTAAATATTAGACGTATGAAAATATTATATATGCAAAGTGTGACTTAGATGGGAATGAATAACAGCCACAACAGTAGCCTTGCAACCCCTGCTTGTACTCGACATAAATCAGAAAAAGGAAAAGAAACAAAAAAAAAAAAAAAAAAAACAGTGGCCATGTGTTCAATATTTTATAGAGATATACATGTAATATTTAACACTTGCATGAGATTTAGATTGTAAACTTTTGATGTGAAGAATGTATGGAAACGTGCATGTTGTTCGAAGCACGAGTCGTTCCAGGCAAATCCGAAAAGAGTTGGGTAATTCTTTAACGAGCAAAATGATTAGTTCGACAATTAGAAAAGTTAAATAACACTTTTTGAAGACTTAGAAATGGGTAACAACGAAACCAAGTTTTAAACGGGTAAATAAATTTAAAACGATTTATAAAACTTAGTTAACGCTAAAAACATTTTAAAGCTTACTCGGGTTTTAAAAACATGAGAGGTTATAAAAATAAAAGAATTTAAATTATAAAAGTTGCATATATTATATTATGCTTAATTTATTGAAAGTCAAGGATTAAGATTTATTTTCTTTTTGATAAGAAACTTAACGAAGCCGAGTGAACGTGATATACGGAATCTGATGAATAGGCCAAATTAATCAACGATATCGATACAAATTAATAAACGCGATTTAAATATATAAACTTAGTAACTTAAAAAGAATGTAATGATCTTCTTTAGACAAAAAAATCCAATAGACTTGTAATTATAATCACGACGTTTATAGTCTAATTTCCTTGTATAAAATAATTATAAATACAAAAGCTGTCCCAGAGCCAATGGTTTAAACAACACTTTGGCAATATAAAACGTTAACTCTTAACGACAATACCCTTTCGACCAATTGCATAGTTTACTGCATACATTAATTTTAGAATGTAAACTCAGTAGCTGTTATAATCAATTAGGTGTTTGACTGAGTCGCTATTTGACGTGCCTTAATCCATTCCCAATCTCCATCGATTAACCGACAAGGTGAGTTTTCATAGCCCCTACTTTATTGTTTTAAATCATCTTTTGGGGTGAGAACATTGCTTATTTCTAACAGTTGAACACAAGTACATTTACTGATTTACTATTGGGTCTAAGTCCCTACTCAACCCAACTTGTTGTATTGCCCAATTTATCATGAACCGTCAATTTCTTGACCGGATGACCGGTTGAGGGAGCGCGAATGTTATGGATAGATCTATCGGGATTGACATCCCTGTTTGTCTTGGACTGACATTAGTCAAGCAAACACAGTTTCATTTGAGTCAGTTACGGATGTCGCGGGTTGGACATCTGCATGGGCTTATCTATGATGGTACTTGTTAACGCTTCGGTGTCATGAGCTTAGACAATAGTAAATACTTTTCATTGTGATATATAGGATTTCTATATTTCATGCTATGGTTATAAATCTTGTGGTTCATCACTATTATCAAACAACAAAACCTATGAACTCACCAACTTTATGTTGACACTTTAGCAATGTTTTCTCAGGTATTCTATCTTATGGAAAATAAGGAGTCTGCATTGGTATATTGGCATGTAGAGGTCTATCTCTCGTATCAAGTCCTCTTCACGCCATGAAGTCACAATCCCAAATCAAGTCTTCCGCTGCAGTGAATTTGGGGGTGTGACAGATTGGTATCAAAGCTCTTGGGTTATAGAGAATAGGTTTTTGATTAGTAAATCTAGTATATAACTAGGCTCTTATGGACTATCGGAATAACATAGCACTTTCTATTTATATTATTAACTATCCTTAACTTTTAAAAGTGCTTGGGCATGATATCAAAAAAAAAAAACTACCACTCGCCTGTCATGGGAAACACGACTACACATTATCATTTACCATCTTGGAACAACGTATCATATGGAATACGTATTTGTATCATCCTAGTGCAAATAAAACTACTATAACTATCACCAGATAAATAACCTTATAACCAACATCACACTACGAAAAGTCACATACATAACATTACGAATTGTGTCGGTGATTACATCCTTACTATATCATTTTATGGGGGTTACCTACATAAACACTTCGGACACCTTGCTAATCACCCACTCGTTACTTCACAAGGACTCTTCATAGCAACTGTTGTAAAATACCTATACTACTTATCCCTATGTCTGGTTATACTCTTTTAAAAGTATATCAAGTATATAAAAAACCTACCAAAAAGCATGTGCCGTTTGAATGCACCAATAATTGATGAATGTCACATCATCGGGAAACGTGAACAACCATCTCATAATGAGAAAACACGCCGATAAAAGTAACAGTCGTAATTAGCAGTCACAAAACTACGGAAAGAAATTTAAGGCATAAAGGTTTACACCAGCCCCTGAGCCGAGAATGATTTGAACTCCACAGATATATACTTATTTCGGAAGCCTGCTACACATCCCGGTCACTAAGCTTGCGGTCTTACATAAGGATACCACTACTAATTGCGAGTAAATTCTCAAACAAACAAGAGAACTTACGATTTGCAAAACCCAACACTGCATTTATATATTCCTCGAGACATTGTATGCATACCATTCATAACAATGCAAACACCTTACCTCAAAGAGTTAATAACACTTAACAGGTTAATCTTTACTCAAAAAATGGGAAGTAAAAAGAAGAACCCCCATTTTTGTCATATGAGAGGTGCATTCGAGAAATGTCTCATTCACTTTTAGAATTCTAACATGTATAACTCGTAGTGCATTATGAAAGTGGGGAATACAAGGACATAGCTATGACAATGAGGCTTTATTTAAAAAATAAGTAACATCCAACAGGGTAACGACAACCCTTAAACCATTAATCCGATGACTCGCAATCTGAGTCGTACCTCACTACCCCAAATTCTAAAAAGAATGCATCATTCTCAGCTTGTTCTTGCCTAATTTTCTCCTCCTGTACCTTTTGGTTCATGCCTTTCTTCCAACACTTTCTTTAGAGCTTCTTCATCCATACGGAGTTGAGGTTAATTTATTTCTCGGGTAAGAGGAAATCAGTTTGTGATTCGAGCAACCTATACTCCTTGTATTAAAGGCGGAGTATTTTTCTTGGAACCAAGCCGACTTAGCATCCATTTGTTTCTGTAGTTGTGCCGCCTTTCCATACATGGAAGTTGAACTGCGATACTTTTCGGAGTTTCTTTTAAAAGAGTGCAAATCAAAGCACGACTCTCTTGAGAAATGTCATTGCATTTCTCATAAGTCTTTCTAAGATCGTCCCTGACGGCGCAAGAATCTTCAAACTG
The DNA here is from genome assembly GCA_026074375.1 of Tanacetum coccineum. NCBI lineage: Eukaryota > Viridiplantae > Streptophyta > Magnoliopsida > Asterales > Asteraceae > Tanacetum > Tanacetum coccineum. Next base: position 40,560 of record BQNB010010647.1, read on the forward strand.
AAAAGTCAAGTTCAAAAGCACATCCTGACGACCCTTATCTTCGTTAATTAATTTCTGCACCAAGGCCTCGACTTCGGAATCAGTATGGGGAAGCGCACAGGCCATTGAAGTGTTTTGTAGTAGTATGCGGGTTTGAAAAATTTGAAAGGGGTGAAGGGGTATTTATAAGGCAACGGAGGAGGATGAGAAAATTAAAGATTTTGCCTTTACTTCAACGGATACATTCCAATATTTTGTCGGGAGGGATCATCCCAATAACAACACGTTCATAAAGGGTATGTAAGAACCAGCTTAAGAACAATTACCCTAACACCTTCGCAAATCCACAATCTCCTACAACGTCTTGATTTCATGGGCGAAATCTTCTAACCTGGGGAGGATGTGACACCTCGTAAGGAAAAATTAGGTTCTCATTGCGTTAAGTAAAAATCATGTAATGCAAGTTTGCAAGTTAACCAATAACTTTCAACGAGAAGTCGTCTTGTGGTTGTCAACGCATTATTTTGTCATAAAAAGTTTAATTTGCGCGCGAATATCACCATTATTACTCGGTGTCTAAAAGGGTATTTTAGAACGAGTAACGATGAAAATCATATTAAATTCACCTTTGCGAAACGAGAGCAAATTACTTGAAGCATTTTATAAAACCACCCATAACCAAGTTAATAACAAAGACAACTTTTAATTAAATTCAACAAAGATATAATAAATTACATAGGTATACATATGAAAACCCATATCAGGTATATACATGTAAATACATAGAGCAACCAACATACAATAATGAGAAAACATCCATCATTTCAAACCCTTACACACTACCCTACCCACTTTATCAAAATTGAAAACTCTTATCACATGATACGTTTAACAACAACTGATACAATCTCAAATGAAAGAAATAAGAAACAGTAGAGATTCTTTAATAGTATTATGAAAAGAATATGATGACTAACAGTATTAGAAATGTGCACTATGGTTCAATAGTATGTATAGTATGCATTCACATGCAACATTCAGTAGCCAAGCTAGCACTTTGAATATAAATTTAAAACCATGCATGCATATTTGAGGCATAACCAAACTTTGAAATCAATAAGTAAACCATAGTATACGAGTGAAAACTATTGGGGAGTGAAAGAGCTAAGTAGCCGACGGGTTACTAAGGGTGGAAACCAAGAACAATTCAAGTTTCTCTCATCACACCATCTCTTCTCATCATCTATCGAGCTTAGGACCTCGGTAAGTCATCCTCATAAATTAACCCTCATGTGTCATTTACTTGTAGTTTAACCAACCTCGACCTTTCACGACGTACACACGACTTGCATAGTATAAACCATGCAAGGTTCGCATATAAACACACATGTAAGGAAGGTGGTCGTACCACGCATGAAACAAGCAAGGTATATGAAAAACTAGTAAACAACCTGTCATGCGTAAGAAATTAATAACGAATCAAAGAAACTCGTAATAACTTTAAACCCGTATGTAGCATACAATGGACTGATAAAAATGGGGTTTACTCGCGAATCGTTGTGAGACTCTCCAAGTGAAACCTCGAAGTAGTACGCAAGTATGACCAAGTAATCCTTGACGAATCACAACGAGCCTTTTTGCTCACTGTGGCCGCTTCATAGACTCTGATGAGAGTCGAAGCAAATCATGCTCGCTACCTCCTAGCCTGACCTCGTATCGTGTTTAACTCGTATAAGTAAGTCGCTGCCATGTTGCTTCATACCTCATTAATGACCACATTGTTCCGCACTTAGATTACAACCACTCTTATCCGTACCCAGCTGCTGTTAATTGTCGTTCGCAACCAAGCTTTGGTCCTCGTGGTTTCACAACCAGGCTGCTGTCACCATTTTTGAAAACTCATGAAGTTTCACAACAGCTGCTGCTACTGTCATGACCCCTTAGCTGCGAAGAACACCACCACATCCTTAGTTTCAATCTTATTCTATCCCGTGACTAACCTTATAAGGGTAGAACCATGCGTGTTTAATGAAAAGATAGTTATACATGCGTATGTATACAACGTGAAGAAGAAGGAAAAATCTGGATATAAAACATATAAGGGTGCGTTGGATGAAATAGGAAGAACACAACATGACTGTCAAACCCACTATGGGACTGCGAAATGAATCAGAGAAATGAAAAGAAACAAAAAAAAAGATAAACAGACATGTGGGTCATATATTATAATACAAGTGATGTTTTAAGAAATTGCATGAAATTCAACTTGTAAATATTAGACGTATGAAAATATTATATATGCAAAGTGTGACTTAGATGGGAATGAATAACAGCCACAACAGTAGCCTTGCAACCCCTGCTTGTACTCGACATAAATCAGAAAAAGGAAAAGAAACAAAAAAAAAAAAAAAAAAAACAGTGGCCATGTGTTCAATATTTTATAGAGATATACATGTAATATTTAACAACTTGCATGAGATTTAGATTGTAAACTTTTGATGTGAAGAATGTATGGAAACGTGCATGTTGTTCGAAGCACGAGTCGTTCCAGGCAAATCCGAAAAGAGTTGGGTAATTCTTTAACGAGCAAAATGATTAGTTCGACAATTAGAAAAGTTAAATAACACTTTTTGAAGACTTAGAAATGGGTAACAACGAAACCAAGTTTTAAACGGGTAAATAAATTTAAAACGATTTATAAAACTTAGTTAACGCTAAAAACATTTTAAAGCTTACTCGGGTTTTAAACATGAGAGGTTATAAAAATAAAAGAATTTAAATTATAAAAGTTGCATATATTATATATATTTATTGAAAAGTCAAGGGATTAAAGATATATTTTCTTTTGATAAGAAACTTAAACGAGCCGAGTGAACCGTGATATACGAATCTGATGAATACGCAAATTAATCAACGAATACGATACAAATAAATAAACGCGATAAATATATAAACTTAGTAACTTAAAAAGAATGTACATATCTTCTTTAGACAAAAATCACATAGACTTGTAATTATAAATCACGACGAGTAATAGTCTAAATTCCTGTATAAATAATTATAAATACAAAGCCGTCCCCAGAGCCAATGGTTTAAACAACACTTTGGCAATATAAAACGTTAACTCTTAACGACAATACCCTTTTGACCAATTGCATAGTTTACTGCATACATTAATTTTAGAATGTAAACTCAGTAGCTGTTATAATCAATTAGGTGTTTGACTGAGTCGCTATTTGACGTGCCTTAATCCATTCCCAATCTCCATCGATTAACCGACAAGGTGAGTTTTCATAGCCCCTACTTTATTGTTTTAAATCATCTTTTGGGGTGAGAACATTGCTTATTTCTAACAGTTGAACACAAGTACATTTATTGATTTACTATTGGGTCTAAGTCCCTACTCAACCCAACTTGTTGTATTGCCCAATTTATCATGAACCGTCAATTTCTTGACCGAATGACCGGTTGAGGGAGCGCGAATGTTATGGATAGATCTATCGGGATTGACATCCCTGTTTGTCTTGGACTGACATTAGTCAAGCAAACACAGTTTCATTTGAGTCAGTTACGGATGTCGCGGGTTGAACATCTGCATGGGCTTATCTATGATGATACATGTTAACGCTTCGGTGTCACGATCTTAGACAATAGTAAATACTTTTCATTGTGATATATAGGATTGCTATATTTCATGCTATGGTTATAAATCTTGTGGTTCATCACTATTAGCAAATAACAAAACTTATGAACTCACCAACTTTATGTTGACACTTTAGCAATGTTTTCTTAGGTGTTCTATCTTACGGAATATAAGGAGTCTGCATTGGTATATTGGCATGTAGAGTTCTATCTCTCGTATCAAGTCCTCTTCACGCCATGAAGTCACAATCCCAAATCCAATCTTCCGCTGCAGTGAAATTTAGGGGTGTGACAGATTGGTATCAGAGCTCTTGGTTATAGAGAACTAGGTTGCATTAGTAACTCTAGACTATAACTAGCTCTTAAGGACATATCAGAATAACATACGCACTATCTATTACTATTTACTTCCTACGTTAACAGCTGCTTGGCACAATATCATAAAAAATTACCACTTGCCTGTCGTGGGAAACATGACTACACATTATCATTCACCATCTTGGAACAACGTATCATATGGATTACGTATTTGTATCATCCTAGTGCAAATAAAACTACTATAACTATCACCAGATAAATAACCTTATAACCAACATCACACTACGAAAAGTCACATACATAACATTACGAATTGTGTCGGTGATTACATCCTTACTATATCATTTTATGGGGGTTACCTACATAAACACTTCGGACACCTTGCTAATCACCCACTCGTTACTTCACAAGGACTCTTCATAGCAACTGTTGTAAAATACCTATACTACTATCCACTATGTCGGTATACTCTTAAAAGTATATCAAAGTATATAAAAACCTACCAAAAAGCATGTGCCGTTTGAATGCACCAATAATTGATGAATGTCACATCATCGGGAAACGTGAACAACCATCTCATAATGAGAAAACACGCCGGTAAAAGTAACAGTCGTAATTAGCAGTCACCAAACTACAAAAAGAAATTTAAGGCATAAAGGTTTACACCAGCCCCTGAGCCGAGAATGATATGAACTCCACAGATATATACTTATTGTCCGGAAGCCTGCTACACCATCCGGTCACAAGCTTGGGTCTTAACATAAGGATACCACTACTAATTGCGAGTAAATTTCTCAAACAAACAAGAAACATACGAATGCCCAAAACCCAACACTGCTTTATATATCCTCGAGACATAGTATGCATAACCATTCAAAACATGCAATACACCTTACCTCAAAAAGTTAATAACACTTAAAGGTTAATCTTTACTCAGAAATGGGAAGTAAAAAGAAGAACCCCCATTTTGTCATATGCAGGGTGCATTCGAGAAATGTCTCAATCACTTTCCAGCAACGTACCTGACAACTCCCTGGAACAGGAAGCCGCCACAGAACACTCCATTCCGAGAAGACTTGACTCGCCAACCTCTCAGGCAACCCAATTACCTGAACTAGGGCAAACTTTGACCCCTACTACAGGACGTGAACACTCCCAATAAATGAATAACCTCAGTGCTCCTGCACTCATATCACAAGCGCCTGGACCATCTCGAAAGAGAAGCAGATAACCATCATCGCCATTCTTCCCAGATGCCATTACTTACTCTGACGGTAAACCAGCATCTGAGGCATCAGAACTCAACCTAGAAGACGTGACAGCCAGACTAGAGGACCTGGAAGTAGAAGTTGACACTCTTCATGCGGACACTGAAGACAAAGAACTCCTGATTTCTGAGTTGCAGGATTCCCTCGCAGCTGCCGAGAGCGCGATCGCAATATTGCAGATAAGGGTAGCAGATACCGAGAGCAAACGTATTGAGGATCATGAACAAATCCAGAAGATTCTAGCCCACCTAAACCTATGAGCAAGATAGCCAGACTCGCTGTGACAATGTATCCTAACTTGCAAGGAAACATCTAGGCAGAGAAACTAATAAAGACTTGTAATGTGCTTTCATGAAATAATAAAGGAAATAATAATTCTGCCCTAAAAAGTTTCTGAGTACATTTACCCTGTATAGGAGGAACCATGTGTTTGATAATTTTTAGAAACAAATGACAAACATCGTAATGCGCCAATGAAATAACACTATCGAAATTCCGCTCAGTGCAAAACAAGTATGCTCAACAAACGAAGAATAAAATCATGTACCTGGAAAAACGAAAATAGGGAAGCTGTTTCCGCCAAACCCTATGAAACTTGAAGGGTCATTTAAAACAGACCACATGTCGTACTTCAGACAAGACAATAATCCCTACAAAAATCAATTTCTTTCTTCCACTATTCAATACTTTTCCAAAAACCCTTCTCATTTACAAATCATGCCAAGATACGAGGTGGGGCACATACCAATATATGATTATGACGAAGAAGATGAAACAATAAAATACTCAATGCGAAGCCTTATTCAATCAGATCCATAATATTTTTGTTCGTAATACAACAAAATGCAAAATATAGGGAATACAACAAAAATGTAAAATGCTAAAACAACAAATACATCACCGCGTGAAAAGAAACACATCGGGTAGATCAGCAAAATGAGCGATGCGATGATCATGATCATGACGGGAGTAAAAATCTCGATTGGAAACTCCATGGGATTAGTAACAGACAGTTTTAAGGGAGAAGGGAAAAATCTAATATGGTGGAGTGATGATAACTAGGGATAAGAGATAAGTAAAGTGAAATTTAAAAGAGATAAGAAAAGGGGCGGCGTGGTGAAATACTAATTTAAAACATTTATGATGGACAGGTTATGTCTAGAAAGAGTGATTGCAATCAAACCCTAAACATTCAACAAAAGTGATTATTCAAAATAACTTATATAAAGCGCTATGCACTTAGTAAAATAAACACATAAAGTGAACATAAACTTTCAGAGGACCACAGGTGTGGTAGAAAGGAATAGTAACAAGGAGAAAAATAAAGCCAATTATCATTATTACTTAACACACTCAAATCGATACTTGGGGGATACGACAATTTGTACACACTACGAGTCTCTGTACCAACTACGATTACAATCACAAACAAATAAATGAAGGAAACGGGGATGTCAATGTAAACCTAAGGTATACATAGCCTGATCAACTATGTATAAGTTAGGTCGACAAAGATATGCTCATAGATTTCTATAACAAAAAGTTGAACGACACGCATTTTATCATTCATACATTAATTACAATACTCAAAATATAATATAAAGGATGCGATTCATTAAAAAAAAATTATCACTCATGAGTATTAAATCTACAATAACGAAGCTAGCAGGATAAAGGTAAACGTTTGATAGTTTCCTAGAGGAACTCAGCGTAAGATTTATTAAATACGCCCAAGAACAAAACGCAATAACCACACACCTACGGACGAAAGCTACTTCTTCCAAAAAACTTCCACGCCAATCGCCACAATGATGAGTGGCACAATGAGCCCTAGTATTACAACAAGGTACTGGTAATCTTCTTCTTGTGGAACATTCGTCAAATAACAACCAACCACCACAACAAACACAACCGCAATCAGGGGAACGAAATACGACATTTTAATTTAAGAATGTATGGAAATTTGAGTGAGGAAACTTATTTTGCGTTTTGACCAATGCAAGAAGTGGGCAAGGTGTATATATACATATAAGTGAAGTAACGGCTCGCCACATTCTAGCCGTTGGAACCCCACTTGCCACCTTTGTCCTTTTCTTAACCCATTTCACGAGTAAAACATTTGAATTTAAGACAAAGATTTTGACTTAAAAAGACTACGACACCCTATGAAAATTTAAATCTTATTTCAGACCCTAAAGGAAAAATCAATCACTAAGAGAGTTTCGGACTGTTAAAATAATTACCTTGAAAAAAAAAAATACAAGTTTATAACACTACCCCTAAAACACATCATTATACTGTAGAAGGGACAACAATCATGTTTACTAAATTATTCAATACAGAGTTACCACGCAAACACTTTAAAATACTGTGTGGAGATAGTAGTCATAGTCGCTTAATTATCTCATTCAAGATACATCATGGCAAGACAACAGTCACGAGACAAACATTTTGATGCTACAGAAATCAAATGCATTCAGTCGAACTTACTAGAATACTAACATGATAACCCGTTAGGAATTTATGAAAGTTGGGAATACAAGTACTAGTCTATTGAAAATGAGGCTCTCTTTATTTAAAAATAGAACCAACAAACTGGGAGTAACGACAAACCCTTAAACATTAATCGATAGAACACTCGACGCAATCTGTTAGCTCTCGTATATCAGACTATACCTCCAAATTCTAAAAAAGAATCGCATCATTCCTCAGCTTGATTCTGGACTATTTTTCTCCTCCTATGTACCTTTTGTTCTATGGGCTCTTTCATTCTCATACTACTTCTCTTTTAGAGCTTATTCAATCATAAAGGGACGTTAGATGGTTAATTCTTTCATCTACGGGTAAGACAGGCGAAATCAGTTTGTGATGACGAGCAACCTATACCTCCATGTATAAGGCCGGAGTATTTTTCCTGGAACCAAGCCGACTTAGCATCCATTTGTTTCTGTAGTTGTGCCGCCTTTCCATACATGGAAAGATGCAACTCGCGATCCTTTTCGGAGCTTTCTTTTAAAAGAGTGCAAATCAAAGCACGACTCTCTTGAGAAATGTCCATGTTTATCTAAGTCCTTCTAAGATCGTCCCTGAGGCAGCAAAGAATCTTCAAAACTGAAAAAGTCAAAGTTTCAAAGCCACATCCTGAGAACACTTATCTTTCGTTTAATTAATTTCTGCACCAAGGCCTCGACTTCGGAATCAGTATGGGGAAGCGCACAGGCCATTGAAGTGTTTTGTAGTAGTATGCGGGTTTGAAAAATTTGAAAGGGGTGAAGGGGTATTTATAAGGCAACGGAGGAGGATGAGAAAATTAAAGATTTTGCTCTTTACTTCAACGGTACAATTCCAATATTTTGTCGGGAGGGATCATCCCAATAACAACACGTTCATAAAGGGTATTGATGAGTATGTAAGAACTAGCTTAAGAACAATTACCCTAACACCTTCGCAAATCCACAATCTCCTACAACGTCTTGATTTCATGGGCGAAATCTTCTAGCATGGGAGGATGTGACACCTCGTAAGGAAAAAAATTAGGTTCTCATTGCGTTAAGTAAAAATCATGTAATGCAAGTTTGCAAGTTAACCAATAACTTTCAACGAGAAGTCGTTTTGTGGTTGTCAACGCATTATTTTGTCATAAAAAGTTTAATTTGCGCCGCGTAATATCTCCATTATTACTAGTTGTCCCTAAAAGGTTATTTTAGAACGAGTAACGATGTAATATCATTATTAAATTCACCTTTGCGAAAGAGTGCAAATTCTTGAAGCATTTATAAAACCACCCATAATCCAAGTTAATTACAAGCAACTTTGTTAATTAAATTCAACTAAGATATAATGAAATTACATGTATACATATGAAAACCATATCAGGTTTATCATGTATAATACATAGAGCAACAACATACAATTATGAGGAAAACATCCATCATTTCAAACCCGTACACCTACCTTACCCACTTTATCAAAATTGAAAACTTTATCACATGATACGTTTAACAAACTGATACAATCTCAATATGAAAGAATAAAAACAGGTAGTGATTCTTTAATAGTATTATGCATAGAATATGATGACTACAGTATTAGAAATGTTCACTATGGTTCAATAGTATGTATAGTATGCATTCACATGCAACATTCAGTAGCCAAGCTAGCACTTTGAATATAAATTTAAAACCATGCATGCATATTTGAGGCATAACCAAACTTTGAAATCAATAAGTAAACCATAGTATACGAGTGAAAACTATTGGGGTGAGTGAAAGAGTCTAAGGAGCCGACGCGGTTAATAAGGGTGGAACCAAGAACAATTCAAGTTTCTCTTCATACACCATCTCTTCTCATCATCTATCGAGCTTAGGACCTCGGTAAGTCACATCCTATAAATTAACCTCATGTGTCATTTACTTGTTAGTTTCACACCCTTGACTTCACGACGTACACACGACTTGCATAGTATAAACCATGCAAGGTTCGCATATAAACACACATGTAAGGAAGGTGGTCGTACCACGCATGAAACAAGCAAGGTATATGAAAAACTAGTAAACAACCTGTCATGCGTAAGAAATTAATAACGAATCAAAGAAACTCGTAATAACTTTAAACCCGTATGTAGCATACAATGGACTGATAAAAATGAGGTTTACTCGCGAATCGTTGTGAGACTCTCCAAGTGAAACCTCGAAGTAGTCGAAAGTATGCCATGTAATCCCTTGTCGAAATCACAACGAGCCTTTTTGCTCACTGTTGCCGCTTCATAGACTCTGATGAGAGTCGAAGCAATCATGCTCGGCTAACCTCTAGCCTGACCCTCGTATCGTGTTTAACTCGTTTAAGTTAGTCGCTGCCCATGTTGACTTAATACATCATTATGCACACATTGTTCCGCACTAGATTACAACCACTCTTATCCGTACCCAGCTGCTGTTAATTGTCGTTCGCAACCAAGCTTTGGTCCTCGTGGTTTCACAACCAGGCTGCTGTCACCATTTTTGAAAACTCATGAAGTTTCACAACAGCTGCTGCTACTGTCATGACCCCTTAGCTGCGAAGAACACCACCACATCCTTAGTTTCAATCTTATTCTATCCGTGATAACCTTATAGGGTAGAAACATGCGTGTTTAATGGAAAAAGATAGTTATAACATGCGTATGTTATTTAAAACGTGACTGAAGAAGGAAAATACTGGATATAAAACATATAAGGGTGCGTTGGATGAAATAGGAAGAACACAACATGACTGTCAAACCCACTATGGGACTGCGAAATGAATCAGAGAAATGAAAAGAAACAAAAAAAAAGATAAACAGACATGTGGGTCATATATTATGATACAAGTGATGTTTTAAGAAATTGCATAAAATACAACTTGTAAATATTAAACGTATGAAAACATTATATATGCAAAGTGTGACTTAGATGGGAATGAATAACAGCCACAACAGTAGCCTTGCAACCCCTGCTTGTAACTCCGGAACATAAATCAGGGAAAATAGGAAAAAGAAACAAAAAAAAAAAAAAAAAAAAAAAACAGATTTTTAGTGGCCATGGGTTCAATATTTTATAGAGTTATACATGTAATATTTAACAAAAACTTGCATGAGATTTAGATTGTAATTTTGATGTGAAGAATGTAAGAATGTAGGGAAAAGTGCATTGTTGTTCGATGCACGAGTCGGTTCCAGCAAATCCGAAAAGTGGTTGGGTAATTCTTTAATACGAGCAAATTGATTAGTTCGAAATTAGAAAAGTTAAATAACACTTTTTGAAGACTTAGAAAATGGGTAAACAAAACGTAAACCAAGTTTTAAACGGGTAAATAAATTTAAAACGATTTATAAAACTTAGTTAACGCTAAAAACATTTTAAAGCTTACTCGGGTTTTAAACATGAGAGGTTATAAAAATAAAAGAATTTAAATTATAAAAGTTGCATATATTATATATATTTATTGAAAAGTCAAGGGATTAAAGATATATTTTCTTTTGATAAGAAACTTAAACGAGCCGAGTGAACCGTGGATATAGAATCAGATGAATACGCAAATTAATCAACAATACGATACAAATAAATAATACTGCGGATAAATATATAAACTTAGGTAACTTAAAAAGAATGTCCTTATCTTCTTTAGACAAAAATCACTTGACTATGTATATTATAAAATCACGACGAGTAATAGTTAAATTACTGTATAATAATTATTAATACAAAGCTCGTCCCAAGAAGAGCCAATGTTTAACAAACACTTTGGAATATAAAAACGTTATCCTCCCCTATCGAACAATACCTTTTGACCAATTGCATAGTTTACTGCATACATTAATTTTAGAATGTAAACTCAGTAGCTGTTATAATCAATTAGGTGTTTGACTGAGTCGCTATTTGACGTGCCTTAATCCATTCCCAATCTCCATCGATTAACCGACAAGGTGAGTTTTCATAGCCCCTACTTTACTGTTTAAATCATCTTTTGGGGTGAGAACATTGCTTATTTTAACAGTTGAACGCAAGTACATTTACTGATTTACTATTGGGTCTAAGTCCCTACTCAACCCAACTTGTTGTATTGCCCAATTTATCATGAACCGTCAATTTCTTGACCGGATGACCGGTTGAGGGAGCGCGAATGTTATGGATAGATCTATCGGGATTGACATCCCTGTTTGTCTTGGACTGACATTAGTCAAGCAAACACAGTTTCATTTGAGTCAGTTACGGATGTCGCGGGTTGGACATCTGCATGGGCTTATCTATGATGGTACTTGTTAACGCTTCGGTGTCATGAGCTTAGACAATAGTAAATACTTTTCATTGTGATATATAGGGTTTCTATATTTCATACTATGATTATAAATCTTTTGGTTCATCACTATTATCAAACAACAAAACTTATGAACTCACCAACTTTATGTTGACACTTTATTAGCTATGTTTTCTAGGTATTCGATCTTATGGAAATAGGGATGTCTGCATTTGGTATATTGGCTATGTAGAGGTTCTATCTCTCGTATAAGTCCTCTTCACGCCATGAAAGTCACATCCCAAAATTAAGTCTTCGCTGCCAGTGAATTTGGGGTGTCGACAGATTGGTATCAAAGCTCTTGGTTATAGAGAACTAGGTTGCATTAGTAACTCTAGACTATAACTAGCTCTTAAGGACATATCGGAATAACATACGCACTATCTATTACTATTTACTTCCTACTTTAACAGCTGCTTGGCATGATATCAAAAAAAAAAATTACCACTCGCCTGTCATGGGAAACACGACTACACATTATCATTTACCATCTTGGAACAACGTATCATATGGAATACGTATTTGTATCATCCTAGTGCAAATAAAACTACTATAACTATCACCAGATAAATAACCTTATAACCAACATCACACTACGAAAAGTCACATACATAACATTACGAATTTGTATGTACGGTAGATTACATCCTTACTATATCAATTTTATGGGGGATTTCCTACATAAACCTTCGGGACAACCCTTGCTAATCACCCACTCGTTACTTCACAAGGACTCTTCATAGCAACTGTTGTAAAATACCTATACTACTATCCACTATGTCGGTATACTCTTAAAAGTATATCAAAGTATATAAAAACCTACCAAAAAGCATGTGCCGTTTGAATGCACCAATAATTGATGAATGTCACATCATCGGGAAACGTGAACAACCATTCAAAATTGAGGATACACGGCCGATTAAAGAGTAACAGTCGTAATTAGCAGTCACCAAACTACAAAAAGAAATTTAAGGCATAAAGGTTTACACCAGCCCCTGAGCCGAGAATGATATGAACTCCACAGATATATACTTATTGTCCGGAAGCCTACTACACCATCCGGTCACAAGCTTGGGTCTTAACATAAGGATACCACTACTAATTGCGAGTAAATTTCTCAAACAACACCAAGAATTAATGATACGATCTGACCAAAACCACACTGCTTTATATATATGCGACATTAGTATGCATAACCATTCAAAACATGCAATACACCTTACCTCAAAAAGTTAATAACACTTAAAGGTTAATCTTTACTCAAAAATGGGAAGTAAAAAGAAGAACCCCCATTTTGTCATATGCAGGGTGCATTCGAGAAATGTCTCAAGAACTTACTAGAATACTAACATGATAACCGTAGAATTATGAAAGTGGGAATACAAGTACATAGTTAAGACAATGAGGCTTTATTCAAAATAGTACAACAACAGGGTAACGACAACCCTTAAACCATTAATCCGATGACTCGCAATCTGAGTCGTACCTCACTACCCCAAATTCTAAAAAGAATGCATCATTCTCAGCTTGTTCTTGCCTAATTTTCTCCTCCTGTACCTTTTTGTTCATGGCCTCTTCTTCCAACACTTCTTTTAGAGCTTCTTCATCCATACGGAGTTGATGTAATTCTTTCTCGGTAAGAGGGAAATCAGTTTGTGATGACGAGCAACCTATACCTCCATGTATAAGGCCGGAGTATTTTTCCTGGAACCAAGCCGACTTAGCATCCATTTGTTTCTGTAGTTGTGCCGCCTTTCCATACATGGAAAGATGCAACTCGCGATCCTTTTCGGAGCTTTCTTTTAAAAGAGTGCAAATCAAAGCACGACTCTCTTGAGAAATGTCATTGCATTTCTCATAAGTCCTTCTAAGATCGTCCCTGACGGCGCAAGAATCTTCAAACTGAAAAGTCAAGTTCAAAAGCACATCCTGACGACCCTTATCTTCGTTAATTAATTTCTGCACCAAGGCCTCGACTTCGGAATCAGTATGGGGAAGCGCACAGGCCATTGAAGTGTTTTGTAGTAGTATGCGGGTTTGAAAAATTTGAAAGGGGTGAAGGGGTATTTATAAGGCAACGGAGGAGGATGAGAAAATTAAAGATTTTGCCTTTACTTCAACGGATACATTCCAATATTTTGTCGGGAGGGATCATCCCAATAACAACACGTTCATAAAGGGTATGTAAGAACCAGCTTAAGAACAATTACCCTAACACCTCGCAAATCCACATCTCTTACAATCGTTCTTGCATTTTCATGGCGATAATCTTAACCTGGGGAGGATGTGACACCTCGTAAGGAAAAATTAGGTTCTCATTGCGTTAAGTAAAAATCATGTAATGCAAGTTTGCAAGTTAACCAATAACTTTCAACGAGAAGTCGTTTTGTGGTTGTCAACGCATTATTTTGTCATAAAAAGTTTAATTTGCGCTCGAATATCACCATTATTACTCGGTTGTTAAAAAGGGTATTTTAGATGAAGTACGAGGAAAATAATATTAAATTCACCCCTTGCGAAAACGAGAGCAATTTCTTGAAGCATTTTTTATAAAACCACCCATAACCAATAAAACAAAGGACAACTTTTAATTTAATTCAAACAAAGATATATAAATTACTAGGTCATACATATGGAAAACCCATTTCAGGTATATACATGTAAATACATATCGAGCAACCACATACATCATAATGAAGAAAAACATCCATCATTTAAAACCCTTACACACTTCCCTACCCACTATATCAAAAATGAATAAGTGACTTATCACCCTCTGCATACGTTCTAAAACATATGACACCTGATACAATCTCAATGAAAGAAATAGAAACTAGTAGGAGATCTTTAATAGTATTATGAAAAAGATATGATGACTAACAGTATTAGAATGTGCACTATGGTTCAATGTATGTTAGTATGCATTCACATGCAACTTCAGTGCCAAAGCTAGCCAATTTGAATATAAATTTAAAACCATATGCATGCATATTTGAGGCAAAACCAAACTTTGAATTCAATAAGCATAAACATCCCACCATAGTCATACGATGGGAAAAGTCCTATTGGCGCGTCAGCGAAAGAGCTAAGTGCCGACGGGTTACTAAGGGTGGAAAACCTAGAAAATTCAAGTCTCTCTCATCACTCCATCTCTTCTCATCAGACGACACTATCGAGCATGCCTAGGACCTCCCGATAAGGCATCCTATTAATTAACATCATGTGCATTTACTTTGTAGTTTAACCAACCTTGACCTTTCACGACGTACACACGACTTGCATAGTATAAAACCCTTGCATACACGGTTCCGCCCATACACTTATAAACCTACATCCTTGTAAAGAAGGTGGTGCGTACCACGCATGAAAAAAAGCAAGGTATTTGAAAAACTAGTAAACAACCTGTCATGCGTATCTCGTCCCCCCACCTTTCACGCTAAATAATTGGTTGTGTGTCAAAGAAACTCGTAATAACTTTAAACCAGTATGTAGCATACAATGGACTGATAAAAATGGGGTTTACTCGCGAATCGTTGTGAGACTCTCCAAGTGAAACCTCGAAGTAGTACGCAAGTATGACCAAGTAATCCTTGACCAATCCCAACGAGCCTTTTTGCTCACTGTGGCCGCTTCATAGACTCTGATGAGAGTCGAAGTAAATCATGCTCGCTACCTCCTAGCCTGACCTCGTATCGTGTTTAACTCGTATAAGTAAGTCGCTGCCATGTTGCTTCATACCCCATTAATGACCACATTGTTCCGCACTTAGATTACAAACCACCTCTTCCTGTTACCAGCTTTGTGTTTAATTGTCGTTCGCAACCAAGCTTTGGTCCTCGTGGTTTCACAACCAGGCTGCTGTCACCATTTTTGAAAACTCATGAAGTTTCACAACAGCTGCTGCTACTGTCATGACCCCTTAGCTGCGAAGAACACCACCACATCCTTAGTTTCAATCTTATTCTATCCCGTGACTAACATTTAAGGGTTGAAACCATGCGTGTTTCATGAAAAGTTAGTATACATGCGTATGTATACAACGTGAAGAAGAAGGAAGAAATATGGATATAAAAAAACATAAGGGTGCGTTGGATGAAATAGGAAGAACACAACATGACTGTCAAACCCACTATGGGACTGCGAAATGAATCAGAGAAATGAAAAGAAACAAAAAAAAAGATAAACAGACATGTTGGTCATATATTATAATACAAGTGATGTTTTAAGAAATTGCATGAAATTCAACTTGTAAATATTAGACGTATGAAAATATTATATATGCAAAGTGTGACTTAGATGGGAATGAATAACAGCCACAACAGTAGCCTTGCAACCCCTGCTTGTACTCGACATAAATCAGAAAAAGGAAAAGAAACAAAAAAAAAAAAAAAAAAAACAGTGGCCATGTGTTCAATATTTTATAGAGATATACATGTAATATTTAACAACTTGCATGAGATTTAGATTGTAAACTTTTGATGTGAAGAATGTATGGAAACGTTCATGTTGTTCGAAGCACGAGTCGTTCCAGGCAAATCTGAAAAGAGTTGGGTAATTCTTTAACGAGCAAAATGATTAGTTCGACAATTAGAAAAGTTAAATAACACTTTTTGAAGACTTAGAAATGGGTAACAACGAAACCA
The DNA here is from genome assembly GCA_026074375.1 of Tanacetum coccineum. Lineage (NCBI taxonomy): Eukaryota > Viridiplantae > Streptophyta > Magnoliopsida > Asterales > Asteraceae > Tanacetum > Tanacetum coccineum. Next base: position 57,223 of record BQNB010010647.1, read on the forward strand.
AGTTTTAAACGGGTAAATAAATTTAAAACGATTTATAAAACTTAGTTAACGCTAAAAACATTTTAAAGCTTACTCGGGTTTTAAACATGAGAGGTTATAAAAATAAAAGAATTTAAATTATAAAAGTTGCATATATTATATTATGCTTAATTTATTGAAAGTCAAGGATTAAGATTTATTTTCTTTTTGATAAGAAACTTAACGAAGCCGAGTGAACGTGATATACGGAATCTGATGAATAGGCCAAATTAATCAACGATATCGATACAAATTAATAAACGCGATTTAAATATATAAACTTAGTAACTTAAAAAGAATGTAATGATCTTCTTTAGACAAAAAAATCCAATAGACTTGTAATTATAATCACGACGTTTATAGTCTAATTTCCTTGTATAAAATAATTATAAATACAAAAGCTGTCCCAGAGCCAATGGTTTAAACAACACTTTGGCAATATAAAACGTTAACTCCTAACGACAATACCCTTTTGACCAATTGCATAGTTTACTGCATACATTAATTTTAGAATGTAAACTCAGTAGCTGTTATAATCAATTAGGTGTTTGACTGAGTCGCTATTTGACGTGCCTTAATCCATTCCCAATCTCCATCGATTAACCGACAAGGTGAGTTTTCATAGCCCCTACTTTATTGTTTTAAATCATCTTTTGGGGTGAGAACATTGCTTATTTCTAACAGTTGAACACAAGTACATTTACTGATTTACTATTGGGTCTAAGTCCCTACTCAACCCAACTTGTTGTATTGCCCAATTTATCATGAACCGTCAATTTCTTGACCGGATGACCGGTTGAGGGAGCGCGAATGTTATGGATAGATCTATCGGGATTGACATCCCTGTTTGTCTTGGACTGACATTAGTCAAGCAAACACAGTTTCATTTGAGTCAGTTACGGATGTCGCGGGTTGGACATCTGCATGGGCTTATCTATGATGGTACTTGTTAACGCTTCGGTGTCATGAGTTTAGACAATAGTAAATACTTTTCATTGTGATATATAGGATTTCTATATTTCATGCTATGGTTATAAATCTTGTGGTTCATCACTATTATCAAACAACAAAACCTATGAACTCACGAACTTTATGTTGACACTTTAGCTATGTTTTCTCAGGTATTCTATCTTATGGAAAATAAGGAGTCTGCATTGGTATATTGGCATGTAGAGGTCTATCTCTCGTATCAAGTCCTCTTCACGCCATGAAGTCACAATCCCAAATTAAGTCTTCCGCTGCAGTGAATTTGGGGGTGTGACAGATTGGTATCAAAGCTCTTGGTTATAGAGAACTAGGTTTTTGATTAGTAAATCTAGTATATAACTAGGCTCTTATGGACTATCGGAATAACATAGCACTTTCTATTTATATTATTAACTATCCTTAACTTTTAAAAGTGCTTGGGCATGATATCAAAAAAAAAAAACTACCACTCGCCTGTCATGGGAAACACGACTACACATTATCATTTACCATCTTGGAACAACGTATCATATGGAATACGTATTTGTATAATATCTCTTTGGGTAGTATCTCCCAATATCTCTTTGGGTAATATCTCCCAATATCTCTTTGGATAGTAGATCGAAGTATCCCTTAGGGTAGTGACTCCTAATATATCTCCTGGTAAAGGTTCCCGGTTCTATTGAGTTTAAATATGTGATTCATAAGCTTAGGGCAATAATACTGTTTTCTATAATAATTATACTCATTGCAGTTATTACCACTTATGGGTGTATAACAACATAATTTCAACCATTTTATTATAAACCTATGAATTTCACTCAACCTTTGTGTTGACCCTTTTTATGCATGTTTATCTCAGGTAAATGAGCAACTTATGGCATGGAGTGGCATGGACTCGAAGATGGCTAAAACTTGTTATCATTCACATTTTATGTTTCTAGATTTTGGGACCTGCCTTTGTAAAACTCTGATTTGAAATGAATGATAACTAAATTTTTCCAACAACGTCTCTTTTAAAGTTGTTTTCTATGATTATGATTGTTGTATCCATGAAGTAATACCCCAGATTATCTTCCGCTGCTATATTGTAAAAATGGGGGTGTTACAGATTGGTATCAGCGCCATGGTTATAGAGAACAAGGTCAAAACCTTAACTATAACCACATTTCATTTTTCAGCCATCAAAGTCCTCCGTGCCACTACATTCCGGAACAAGTATGTAAATATACATATCTATTATACTATTACATAAATAACTTATGTTATTTACAATTAGGTTGTTAACAGAACGATGTCTTCTCCCAACCACTCTACTTCTGATATTGAGGATGCTTTTTCCTCTATGAATATTCTCAACTATACTTCGGTTTCACCGGATTATTTCCCAGCTTCATCAGGAAGCAGTTCTTTTAACTCTTCGGAAAACTCTACAGATAATATGATCCCACCAGTATTCTCATCTTTCTACAATAATACTTATTTGAAGGACGTACAAGCATTTCATGCTAAGGAATTACCTATTTCATCACTAGATCCTATTACTTCACCAGCTATTTTGACTCCATCTCCGATATTACCACCATCACTACTATTTGATCCTCGATATTTCTTTGTTCCTGAAGAACTATTACCACCTAAGAAGCAAATCTATTCCCTATCTTCTTCCTCAACTACGTTATCTAATTCATCCCGGAATCAAACATGTGATTTGGTATCACCATCTTCCTCAGTTTATACTCCTACCCCACCTCAGATATTTGAAATAGGAAAATGTTCAGATAAGATGTATCTGAAACATCATGAGAAACAAGTCGAAGATATTTTGAATTACTTAGATAAACTCTCTCTTCATCGCATTGAAAAAATGGAAAAAGGACGTACTATTCATACGAAGATCCAAGCTCGTCACCAAACAGATCAGGAGGATCTTTAGGATGTCATCTATCGGCTCAGAATCAACAAACTCTTAGAATAGTTATAGCGTTATCCTAGCCATGGGATGTGTGGTATAAATAAAAACGCTTGTCAAATCTTGAATGTGTACAGTAAGAAGGCAAGTTATTTATAAAGGCAATCTCGTTTCGTATCTTATTGTTTCCAACTTATCGCTCTTTCATCATCATTTCTATTAATTGCATCATTATCTCCGTCTTCATAAATCATACCATAATCCCTAAGTGCTTAAAATTCAAAAATAAGCATTTCTCTTTAAGCATTTTAAGAATCATATTTTCTTTTAAATATTACCTTTCAAAACTTGTGATGTCATTCTTACTACGCGTTATCTTGTGTTGATAGATGTGACACCTCGTAAGGAAAAATTAGGTTCTCATTGCGTTAAGTAAAAATCATGTAATGCAAGTTGCAAGTTAACCAATAACTTTCAACGAGAAGTCGTCTTGTGGTTGTCAACGCATTATTTTGTCATAAAAAGTTTAATTTGCGCGCGAATATCACCATTATTACTCGGTGTCTAAAAGGGTATTTTAGAACGAGTAACGATGAAAATCATATTTAATTCACCTTTGCGAAACGAGAGCAAATTACTTGAAGCATTTTATAAAACCACCCATAACCAAATTAATAACAAAGACAACTTTTAATTAAATTCAACAAAGATATAATAAATTACATAGGTATACATATGAAAACCCATATCAGATATATACATGTAAATACATATAGCAACCAACATACAATAATGGGAAAACACTATCATCACAAATCCTTACACACTACCCTACCCACTTTATCATATTGAAAACTCTTATCACATGATACGTTCCAAGACAACTGATACAATCTCAAATGAAAGAAATAAGAAACAGTAGAGATTCTTTAATAGTATTATGAAAAGAATATGATGACTAACAGTATTAGAAATGTTCACTATGGTTCAATAGTATGTATAGTATGCATTCACATGCAACATTCAGTAGCCAAGCTAGCACTTTGAATATAAATTTAAAACCATGCATGCATATTTGGGGCATAACCAAACTTTGAAATCAATAAGTAAACCATAGTATACGAGTGAAAACTATTGGGGAGTGAAAGAGCTAAGTAGCCGACGGGTTACTAAGGGTGGAAACCAAGAACAATTCGAGTTTCTCTCATCACACCATCTCTTCTCATCATCTATCGAGCTTAGGACCTCGGTAAGTCATCCACATAAATTAACCTTCATGTGTCATTTACTTGTAGTTTAACCAACCTCGACCTTTCACGACGAACACACGACTTGCATAGTATAAACCATGCAAGGTTCGCATATAAACACACATGTAAAGAAGGTGGTCGTACCACGCATGAAACAAGCAAAGTATATGAAAAACTAGTAAACAACCTGTCATGCGTAAGAAATTAATAACGAACCAAAGAAACTCGTAATAACTTTAAACCCGTATGTAGCATACAATGGACTGATAAAAATGGGGTTTACTCGCGAATCGTTGTGAGACTCTCCAAGTGAAACCTCAAAGTAGTACGCGAGTATGACCAAGTAATCCTTGACGAATCACAACGAGCCTTTTTGCTCACTGTGGCCGCGTCACAGACTCTGATGAGAGTCGAAGCAAATCATGCTCGCTACCTCCTAGCCTGACCTCGTATCGTGTTTAACTCGTATAAGTAAGTCGCTGCCATGTTGCTTCATACCCCATTACTGACCACATTGTTTCGCACTTAGATTACAACCACTCTTATCCGTACCCAGCTGCTGTCAATTGTCGTTCGCAACCAAGCTTCGGTCCTCGTGGTTTCACAACCAGGCTGCTGTCACCATTTTCGAAACTCATGAAGTTTCACAGCAGCTGCTGCTACTGTCATGACCCCTTAGCCGCGAAATAACACTACAACGCCCTTAGTTTCGACCATTATATTTCCGTGACTAACCCTATAGGGATAGAAACATGCAACCCAGATAGGAAACTAGTATATATGTATAAACTTTGGGTCTTGCCATAAAAGAAAGGAAAACGAAACAATGAATGTTGTAAACCACTGTTGTTAAATCGGTAAGCAGGAAAAATAAAAAGAAAAGAAGCAACACGTGCTATATATACATATAGTAGGGTGCATCTTGAAGAAGAAAAACACAAAGTCAAGTGGGTACACCCCACTGACGAGTGGCAGAAAACAGAAAAGAGGAAAGGAAATAAGGAGTAGGTCACATGGGATGTGTAGCAATAATACATTTATCATTTTCTCTAAATCTTGCATAAATTCTTCCTTAGCATAAGAGGCATTCAATCGTACATGTTTATTTGAGTCGTTGGGGCCGTCCCATGTCGAAACTCAAATGGAATGGGTAACAACAAAAAAAAAAACAGTGGCCATGTGTTCAATATTTTATAGAGATATACATGTAATATTTAACAACTTGCATGAGATTTAGATTGTAAACTTTTGATGTGAAGAATGTATGGAAACGTGCATGTTGTTCGAAGCACGAGTCGTTCCAGGCAAATCCGAAAAGAGTTGGGTAATTCTTTAACGAGCAAAATGATTAGTTCGACAATTAGAAAAGTTAAATAACACTTTTTGAAGACTTAGAAATGGGTAACAACGAAACCAAGTTTTAAACGGGTAAATAAATTTAAAAACGACTTATAAAACTTAAGTTAACGCTAAAACAATTAAAAGCTACTCAGGTTTAAACATAGGAGAAGTTATCAAAAATAAAAGAATTTTAAATTATAAAAGATGCATTATATTATATAATATTCATATTAAAAGTCCAGGGAGTTAAAGATATATTTCTTTTGATAATAAACATAACGAGCCGAGTGAAACCGTGAATACGAATCTGCTGATACGCAAAGTTAATCACCGAATACGATACAAATCAATAAATCGCGATAAATATTAACCTTAGTAACTTAAAAAGAAGGTAACATATCTTCTTAGGACAAAAATCACATAGACTTGAAATTATAAAATCACGACGAGTAATAGTCAAAATTCGTTGTAAACATAAAAATAAATGACAAAGCCGTCCCCCAGATCCAATGGTTAAACACACTTTGGCAATAATAAAACGTTAACCTCTTAACGACAATACCCTTCTTGACCAATTGCATATTTTACTGGCATACATTAATTTAGAATGTAAACTCAGCTAGCTGTTATAAAATCAATGATTGTTTTGACTGAGTCCTATTTTGACCGGAATTAATCCATTCCCAATCTCATCGATTACCGACAGAGGATGATTTTTCATAGCCCATACTTTAAAGTTTAAATTCATCTTTGGGGTGAGAACATTGCTTATTTCTAACAGTTGAACACAAGTACATTTATTGATTTACTATTGGGTCTAAGTCCCTACTCAACCCAACTTGTTGTATTGCCCAATTTATCATGAACCGTCAATTTCTTGACCGAATGACCGGTTGAGGGAGCGCGAATGTTATGGATAGATCTATCGGGATTGACATCCCTGTTTGTCTTGGACAGACATTAGTCAAGCAAACACAGTTTCATTTGAGTCAGTTACGGATGTCGCGGGTTGGACATCTGCATGGGCTTATCTATGATGGTACTTGTTAACGCTTCGGTGTCATGAGTTTAGACAATAGTAAATACTTTTCATTGTGATATATAGGATTTCTATATTTCATGCTATGGTTATAAATCTTGTGGTTCATCACTATTATCAAACAACAAAACCTATGAACTCACCAACTTTATGTTGACACTTTAGCTATGTTTTCTCAGGTATTCTATCTTATGGAAAATAAGGAGTCTGCATTGGTATATTGGCATGTAGAGGTCTATCTCTCGTATCAAGTCCTCTTCACGCCATGAAGTCACAATCCCAAATTAAGTCTTCCGTTGCAGTGAATTTGGGGGTGTGACAATGTAGTTATCTCTCTATGTGTGCATGAGATGTTGTAAACATAATCGATTCAATAATCAATCAATAAGTAGAGTAAACTTTCTGAAATTTGCAAGATTGCTGCTACATATACTGTGAAATGTTTCTTCAGAGTAAAATTGGTTCGGTTTTCAAGCTTACACATAGCTAGTTATCTACGCAAGCAGGAGTAGTTGTTTACCTCAACAACAACGAATTTTCACCGTTACCATAGAACTTAACATCATATGCTAGTCCATCGTGCCCGTGAAGTAAACAATTCGGTTTAGCTACATTCAAACTAAAAGGAGAAAGAAATATAGTTGCAGACCCTCGTTAAGGCGGTGTTTGATAAACAAGGAAGAGCAATTCGGTCCATTACCGTATTCTTTTGTATATCCGGATTTTTCAATTCATGTACAATGAAACGATAATCAATGTTGTTCTTACCATATCTAATGAATATACAATCCACATATTTAGGTCCAATCTTTTAGGCCTTGGGAGTTGGCACAGCTACCTTAGCTGAATAGCCCTACACTCGAAAGTACTGATATGATGGTTTTCGCCCCATCCATAATTCATAAGGGGTCTCTTTTTTATCCTTACGAGGTATCTTATTTAAAAGATAAGTAGCCGTTAGAATGGCTTCCCCCTACATGTCCTGGCTCATACCAGAACTAATCAACATGGCAGTAACTATTTCTTTCAAGGTACGATTCTTCCTTTCGGCAATACCGTTTTGCTAAGGTGAATAAGGAGCAGTGAACTCGTGTCTTATTCCATGTTTCGAGGGAACATCTCTCTCTGAGCGTGCGCGAGGACGGCGGGGGGGGGGGAGCGGGGGGGGGGGGTGAGGGGTCACCTCCTCTTATAACTTGCGGTGTGACTACCTCGATTTTCCTTACCAAGTGATTCTCCAAATCTCTATTTTTGTATAGATCACTTTTCTATAGCTTCATATTTACTTTTCAACAAGTAAACATAGCAATACTTTGTACAATCATCAATAAACGTGATAAAGACTTTATTGTCACCCTTCGTGGGTAATGATTTCAAATCACATATGTCAGTGTGTATCATATCAAGTGGTTCAGTTTTCCGCTTAACTGATTTGAAGGATGTCCTTGTAAGTTTGGCTTTAACACAAGCTTCAAAGTTCAATATTAGAACAATATGGCAGTTTGGTATGCTATTAAATTTAATCAAATGACGCATAGAATTAAAATTTACATGTCTAAGACGAGCATGCCACACATTAGAAGACTCAATTAAGTAAGCAGAAGAGTTCATTTTATTGATTTCATTCTTGACAACCATTACATTGAGCTTAAAAATACCATTCATGGCATAACCCTTACCAACATACATTTGATTCTTAGACAAAACAAACTTATCAGACTCAAAAACTAAATGAAAACCAAACTTGTTTAACAGTCAACCGAACACAAGATTCTTACGAATCTCCGGAACATACAAAACATTAGTCAAACTATGGAGGTCTCTTTCTCGGATGCCATCTTCACAACACATCATTTTTCGCCCGTTGAATTAGAGCATGCAAAATTGCCCATATACAGCTTCTGTCCATTGTCAACTGCTCTAAAAGAGTGAAACATACTCTTATCAGCACACACATGACGGGTTGCCCTAGTATCAATCCACCAACCAACATGATTAGTACCTACCAGGTTTACCTCAAAAATCATGGCACACACATGAGACACCATTGCTATCATATCCACATCATCATTCACCATATTTGCCTGATGTGGATTCACCCGCTTCGGCATATTGCAATTAGCAGTACGGTGACCAGGCTTGTCACAGTTGTAGCAAGTCCCCTGAAACTTCTGCTTCACAATCTCAGCTTTAGGAGCAAGGTACTCAGACTTCCCTTTGCTCTTCTTGTCATTCTTCCTTTTGTCTTTCTTATTTCCCTTGGAATTGAACCTTGAAGATGACCCAGCATGTTCAACCATATTAGCCTTGGCAGGATCAGGTGTATAAGTGTCTTTCTAAGCCAGCTTGTTGTCCTCTTCAATACGAGGACAAACAACCAAGTCTTCAACACTCATCTCCTTTCGCTTATGCTTCAAGTAGTTTTTAAATTCTACCCAGCTTGGAGGTAACTTTTTAATAATAGCAGCAACTTGAAAAGTTTCACTCAAAGTCATTCTTTCAGCATGAATATCGTGTAGCAAAACTTGCAGATCTTGAACCTCATTGACCATGCTCATTGAATCAACCATCTTGTAATCCAAAAAAAGAGCTACCACGAATTTCTTTGTACCATCATCTTTTGTCTTGTACTTGCGTTCCAATGACTCCCATAATTCTTTGGCAGTCATGGTCTTGCAGTACATATTATACAACCATTCAAAACATAATTGTGACACAAGAAGTCAGAATGTTTCCATGCTTCCATAGTTTGCACAACCTGTGCATTAGAGGATTGACCTTCGACAGGAGGTTCAACCTAAGGTGCAGTTTCTTTCAAGAACCGCGCAAGGCCTAAGGTGGTGAGATAGAAGAACCTCTTAAAATTATGATCATTGAATTTTTCTGGTTTCTTCGCATGCTTAGCCACTGTGTTGGTAACCGGCGCACCGGTTGTGTTCACAATAGTAGTCGCAGTAAGAGGATTTTAGTGTTAGTCATCCTGAATTATCAACACAAACAGTTAACCAAACTGTAATCACTCGGTGTCTGCTTGTATCGGATCTGCTTCAAAGAAACTCAGTCTTGGTTTCAATGAATAAAATAGATCAACTTAATATAAACTCAATCTTGGTTTCAAAATAAATTGATATGAACAAATGCTTTAAACAAAAACAAAATCGTTATAGATCTGTAATTTTCTGTAAGTTAAAATTTGTTTAATTAAAACTGATTTCCAAAGAAACTCAATCTTGGTTTCGACATAAAACAATTTATAAAATCTGTTAATAATATTTAATCCGATTTTAAGAAAGTGTTTATAATTCTGTTAAACCGAATATGTCTTAAGATTATAGGGAAACATGTACACTTTTATTAAAATAAAACCAGATTATATTTAATAATAATTAACAGAAATTTAACAACAAAAAATAAAACAGACATAATTGGGTAAAAGCAGAAGATAGACAATATGAACGATAAATAAGAAAACAGTAAAAGGTCGTGGAACGAGGCACGTGTTGGACACACTTCCTTTAAAACAGATTCTCAGTCTGTTTCCCAGGGTACAACGTTCAAAGTTGTTGTATAGCCGGACCTGACATACTTGCCTAAAATATCACGGAAAACAGAGTGCTTCTGATCAAAAAGACTGCTAGAAAACTTGTTAATGGAGCTTTTCTCTTTTGTGTGTTTTTCTTGTTATGTCTTGGAATGGTTGAGTTTGCCATCTATTTATACACATTCATATGCATATTGTGTAATGGTGCAATCAATGTCAATTAATGCCTTAATAATGATTCATTAATTTTCTGTTATAAACTTTTGAGTCAAATAATAACCGCCAATTAAATTGTCAATTAATGACCCATTAATTTACAGTTATAAACATTTGAGTCAAATAATAACCGCCAATTAAATTGTCAATTAATGACCTATTAATTTATAGTTATAAACCTTTGAAACAAATGATAACAACCAATTCATTTATCAATTAAGCACACATTAATTTGTAGTTACTAAACGAGCTCGTAACTGACATTTAACCATTTTCCTCCATTCCAACTTTCCTTCTTTGAGACTCGATATCTCATTCACACTAACTCTGTTTTGGACATATACTGGCTCGACCTGGCCTTACATTTAATAATTATATTTACTAATAATTATCTATATCCAAAGTTAGTGAAAAGACATTTTTCACTAAATTTTTTCCAACAATAGATGTTGATACCAAAGTATTTGGACTAATCTCAAAGCCAGTAAGCCATAGCAAAGGCCCTATTTTGCGTAATCCTACTTTCTGCACATACTTTTCACTTAACTAGGCATTATCATCCACGGAAAACTTAGTATGTGAGGAAAATTTTTATATATGAAGATTCTTGTCATTTTGAGTCTTTAAGATATAGATATACAACTTTTCCACTGGCCTCATTAACTGCAATTTTATTTCCAAGCAAAACGACAAAGAAGTTTTCGATAGTGACATCTTCTTTGGTGTAATCTTGTGAAGAGAGAAGTTGAACCAAATGAGTATCAAAGATATTCCACACTGGTTACAATGTGCTAACTAGTAACAAATACATCATTTAAACCACATATATCATAGGTGATAAACTACCTATTAAGACTATTATCAAACACCGCTGAAACCTATTGAAACTTACACAGTCTATGCTTTAAAACATCACAAAAAATTCCCCACCACAATACAAGCGCAACCTCTAATCTCTCATATTATCACAACAGTTATCACAATTCTCACAGTATCACAACAATTCCTCTTTAAACAACTAACATCTAACAAAAAACACAAAAATCTTCCTAAATAGCTTCCAAATAACAAATAAGTTACATAAATAAGCACAAAATCATCACGATATCACAATAATCAATCAATAAAAACTAAAATAAACAAAATCTCAAGAATCTTCATATATATCATCAAAAACTCAAACAAAACACAAAAATAAGAGAAAAATTATCAAAATCATCACAGTATCACATAAACTAATAAATAAACAACTTAAATGAACAAAAAAACACAAAATCTACCTAAATATCATCAAAAACACAAATAAAATACAAAAATAAGCACAAAATCACAAAAGACAGTTAAATAACATCACAATAAAGGATTAGAACAACCGTGCCATCTTTCATAGCTGTCACTGGTTCATTTTCCACCGTTTTTTCCCATAACAAAAATTCTTATGCTATCGATTGTTCCATTATCCTATGTTTTTTTTAGTTGTTTTATTATGCTTTGATGACGGTTATGTTTTTGATTTTTAGGGGTTTGATTTTGTTTAGATAAGAGATTTTATTAGGATTTCGGATTTGATGATAGAAAAAAAGTGTGTGTCGGGTTGTTAGCAGTTATGAGATTTTTACAGTTTTAGTACCTCTATTTTTTTCAAAATATTTACAATATTCTTCCCTCTGTGTTTTTTTTATTTGATAGCATCTAAGGTAATCAACGGCTCTTATTCGTCCCTTGTATAGATGTGATTTTTCAAGTCCGCAGAATAACTCGACTCAAAGTGAGAATACTTAGGACAAACTTCAAAGATAATCTTACAAAAATAAAAAAAGAATTGCAGGCTCCATCCATACTATGAGCTCCATGTTTCTTTGATGTGTTTGTTTATTATACACCGGCTGCACCAGTATGAACAATTCAGACACAAATTTTAATATTGTCTTTCACATCAGACAAATCACTCATATAAACATATTTCACCCCATTTAGCCCTCAAATAGGCAACCTATTACCCTAAAGAATTTCCAAACAAACATTCTCAGCACAAAACAAACACCATATCAACCCATTAGGCCTCAAATCATATTTTTTAAGGTTTTTTTCAATCGTAATTTCAATTACTAAATTATTAAAGGCTTTTAAAAATGAAACACCATTTCGGCCATTAGCCTCAAATAATGTTTTTAGGATTTTTTTTTCAATATGATTTCGTAATTCATAAATTATCTAGACCTAATTAGCACAAGTTAATACATATTATTGAGACCCAATTATATCTTGTTTATACAAACTCGAAGACATAACAATGAAAAAGAATAAACTAATTGTAACAAAGTCGCCACAAAAGACAACTGTGATCCATTCCGTGTGTTAGTCATGTTTGATTGATGTGATTGTAACTGTTGCTAAAAATATGGTCAATTACAATAGTGGTGATTGATTTTTTTATAGAATGAATTGGAGAAGATAGAGATCTATTTGTGGAATGTCTTTATGACATGAAACCACAATGTTGAAACGGTTACTTAGACGGGTTTGACTTATTCTATACTGTTGTGAATACCATATAAGAGAGTAAACATGAGAATGACACATCAACACTAATTAATCATGCTGCTTCAAAGAATTGTAAAAAAGTCTGTTTTAATAAAAAATAGAAATAGATTTATATCGGTACTTAATATTAAGAGTAATTAAATAATATTTAGATACCATGATAAAACTACGTAGGATATTGTATCTTGATGGGAGATCCAATTTCTTTAAGATTTAATGTCTAGTTAATGAATTATGGTAATGACTTAATAATCATACCCTAATTAAGATTTGATTCATGCTTGACCTCTCTTATAAATAAAGGATTATTCACCTCATTAAAAACACACAAACACATCTTCCTCTCATTTTCTCGCTATAAACACACAGAGAAAAATGTGTAAAATATCAAAGTTCTTCAAGTCACTATTCAGGTTCAAACCATCAGACCCAAAACGACATGGTTGGACCTTGTTCAAATCATCCCACAAACAACATAACCATTACGAGGCCATCTCTGCTGACCAAGGATCGGTTCAGTCATGGCCACCTAGTGTTGTGGCAAAATTGATGGGACTAGATGCTTTACCCGATTCTGCTATAACGAATCAAAAACAAGAAATGGGCATGACCCCAATCAGCCCTCCATTTTATGCGGTTACTTCTAAAGGCCAAGCATCAACGAGAATGGTCACGTTTACTCCATCTAAAAATGACAATTCTCGAAGTTGTCGTAGTGGCTACTCTGACCACCCCAACTACATGTCGTACACTGAGTCTTCACATGCTAAGGTCAGGTCTTTAAGTGCTCCTGGCGTACGAAGAAGATCAAAATATTCAAACGTTAAACAAAATGATGATCAACACCGTGAGGCTGTTGGTGAACCGATGAAGTCTAGTTACAGAGGAACTCAAGGGTCTTGTGAAGTGGCTATGGTGCCTGATTTTTCTGAAGAAATTGATTACAGGCAGCGTCCAAGCTCAATACAAGAGGTAGGTTCATGTGCCTTTAGTTCTAGAGGTGGTAATTTCCACCCATTGACTTGTAAGTGGTTGGTTCTGTTTATATTTAATTTAAACATATCAAACGGTTAGAATCAGAAAAACTAGTTAGAAAGGATACAGTTTAAAAGTGTTTTTTATGTTAATTATTTATTTATAATTCATCAAACCTTCTTAATAGTCAAGTTAAGAAAATTCTATTATTACTGAATCAAATAGCTCTTGTATTCGTCTAGATTCTAGAACACGCAAATGATTTGAAAAGCAGAAGTTTGAAAGGTGAAAATTGAAAATAAAGTGTTTCCGTTTAAACAAACGTGCCCTTTTCCACCTTTAGCTTTTATATACATATACATTCATCAATATTCACACGTTGATTACCTTTTTATTTAATATATAGAAATCAACTTTTCTTCTGAGGGAGGATGAGTCACATGATGGAATCTATATGGAGGATTCACCTTGGCCTGTGAAACATATGCAGAAGACACTTAAAGGTAAGGGTGTTTTTTTTCTCATTCTTCATATATCTTTTGTCTCGCATAGAGTAAATAGCGTATTTAGCAGTATCAAAAGCTTCAGTGTTTATTTATAGAGTAAAAAAGCAATGCCACGAATCTATACATGAAGCTTAAAAGATAAAAATACAGACTCTTATGTATAGAGTCTGTTTCATGTATGCCTTTATTTTTCATTCTCTTGGTAATGTGTAAATTAAGTATCTCTAATCTCCTGTTATTCATGCCATTTGGTGGATGTATGACCACGGGCCGAGCCAAAAATTTTTGCTCGAGGGGGCTTATTTCGATAATTTTAAAAAACTACACTGCAAATTGGTTGTTAGCGGGGGAAGGGGGCAAATTACAAAAAACTGGGTATTTTAGAAAATTTACACTACAAATTTTTTCGCTAGCGTGTGGCATTTTTTTTACAAGGATTATAATAAATCAAAATGTTAATAAATATATTATAAGTGATTCAACCATGTTATGAAATATGCAGCTAGTATATCTTCTATTTGATTGAGAAAAGACAGTTTGTCACAATCTTTTTCATGGTCATCTCTGACACTTCTAGCCCAACTAGTCCAATGGGCTATGCAAAGTCTCATATCGAGTTGATACCACATGTGGAATTTGGAACTGTGATACATGAGCACCAAAAGTTAGCCAGTAGGTCAACAACAAACTGTGACCGTAGTCTTTCACAAATGACTAGCCATAAAGTAACAAAAAGTGGTCGGTAAGATAAATGTGCAATCACAGAATCATGTCTTAAGGAAAATAAATGGTTTTAATACTTTGGTATTAGTTTTTTTAAGCAAAGTCAAAACAAAAGTGAATGCTAAATAAGAATCATCACTTGCAACGTTAGAGGAGATTTGAATGCAGGGTGTAGCCCAGGATTTCGAGTTAGGGGGCTGATTGTGCTTAATGCATAAAGTCAAATGAAAAGGGGTCTCAATATAAAAAACTAGTAGAAAAGCGGCTTGTAATATAGATAATTAACGAATAAATAGGCTGATTAGGGGTGGCTCAGCAACCACTAGTCCCCCTACTAGATCTGCCCCTGTCTGAATGAACCCCATATAGTTGCCTAGTTGGTATATAGTGCTATACAAAGGTGCCGTTCTAAATAAAGTGCTATAAAGAGGTGGCAATATGGGTGGGTCTGGCGGGTTGGGTAATGTGTCAAAACTGTAGACTTTTTGTCGTTCATGGTCGTCTTAGTTGACCACAAACTATTGTCCAAAGATAAATCAACTTTTTAATATACAGGCAGATGTGTCAAATATGATAACAGGAAATATATCGACAATATTGCTATTTTATGCACCTTGTGTAAAATGGTTTAGATGTTGTATGCATGAAAAATACTTTTTTACTTTCAATTTCTAGAGAAATCCATTTGTTTTATTTGACTTGTTTCCTTTTTAGCCAACGATTTTTTTTATGCCAACTTAGTTAAACGAGTAATAGTTTGAGGGTCCATTCATAAGTAAATGTGTCAAAGTTGCCACCCTCTGTTATACAAGCGATTTAATTTTGTTTGATTATTTATATCCCTATTTGCTTACAATTGCACGAATTGATACTAGCTTTGATTTCACAGATGATTCTATCCAAGTGATTAAAGAACAATGCGAAATGCCAATGATGACTTTCCTAACACACTCAGCTTCGGTGTTACTTCTGAGATTAACCACAAAAGCTGCAAAACACGAGCATTTGGTTCAAAAAATCCAAGGTTCAACCTCTACTCACGACGAAGCACACACAATTAAATTGCATCTCTATGAGAAAAACACAAAGCCTGTGATAGGTATATTATTGGAAATCCTATTAGCAACAGGGATTTTTTCTCCCTAAGAGACCTTGGGTCGAGCCTCACAACATTCCAGTTCCACTCTTCGGGCCACCCGATTAACCCTGAGTTATTTTTGGTATTGGAACAAACCAAATTCAGTAATTTACCAAAGCAAGAACCTTCAAATAAAAAGTTACTCAATAAAGAAAAATTCCATAGGAAGCTAATTTTTGATACTGTTAATGAGGTTCTTGCAAAAAAGTTAGCTTTAGTGGTACCTTCACTCGAATCTTTTTCAAGCAAGTCTTTTAAGCTCGCGAACAACACCTTAAACGGGCAAAAACTTTTAAGGGATCTATGTATGGAGATAGAAGAGCTACTACAAGTGAAGAAGAAAAAAGAAGATGTGAGTTTAGATGAGGAAGATGACGGGTTGAAAACCATTTTATGGGAGGAAGTACTGAATCATGAAGAAAGTTGGACAGATTATGACAGTAAACTTCATGTAATTGCATTGGAAGTTGAAAGATTGATCTTCAAGGATCTGGTAAATGAGGTGTGTTTTTGTGAAGCTTCCCTCATGGTAAGCGAATACAGCCCTGGAAGATGTCGCAGATGTAGTCCTCAAAGTATGTGTTTCTACTGTCCACTATGTTTACTCACATTTCTTCTTCTTTTTTGTATTGTCACTAATACTTCCTAATCTTAATTGTTCACTCTGCGTTTGGTTTATGTATGGTAAAAGTGTAAGAAGCCATGCTACATAACTTAGTGAAAGAGGTTATGACACCCTTGTATAAAATTGAAGGCAAATAACATTATTTACATGATTTAATCAGTGAATGCTGTTGAAATTTCATGGTTCTATGCTCGATCATGTGTTCTTATTCTCATAAAAAGTAACCTTAGTGTTTTTTGGTAGTTGCTTTTGGTTGTTCACTTGTGTGAAGCTTGTTGCTTCAACTAGTTCCGAAAGTGATGATCAAGACCTTTGGTAACATATTGATGCCTCTTTTCTGCTAAATGTTATAATCTAAAATGTGTAATATACAAAAACTAAATACTACTCGAAAAGTGGAACGAACTTGAAATGTGAGCCAACGATTGTGGTTCTCTAATTCTGATGATGAAATTCTGACTGTAGTGTCATTGCTTTATTTAGTGTCAACCCGGAACGTGAACCTCAGTCAAGCTTTTATGCTTGTAGTATTGATGTCTAGTATTTCCATTATAAATGAAAGAAAAAATACAGATAACTAGGGATCTAAATAGTCAAGCGAGAGTTCAACTAGGTTGAAGAACTATTTGAGTTTCACCAGAGAGTTCATATAGCTTAAGAATATTCATTAAAAAATATTGTTCCGACATATAAAACCAAACTAATTCATGTTTGGCTAAAAAATATAAACCAAACTTGTTAGCATAAAAAATCCATTTATTAACAACATACTTTCTTTATTTCTACATCAAAGTAACGTACGGTGTAAAACCGATTAATATAAGAAAGATGACATGTTGATTTTCCGCCTAAATTATTTATTATTTCCACCTATTTCTTTTAAATTTCATCTAGATAATTTATATCTTATTTGTATCCGTTTAAACCGTGAGACCAGCCACCTCTGCTTAACAAACTCCCATTTTCATTAAATCTTGATGCAAAACATTCCAACATATTTAATGGCTTTAACCCTATTTTAACAAATAACACTCAATAACTAGTGATGAAATTATGATTTATATCAGAGTAAGTCGATCAAAATCAAATACATTATTATAACGGGTGCAATTATATGTACCCAAATTTTTTTATCAGCAGGGAATGAAAATTTGATGTTAAATATCTACACTCGTGAAGATTATCAGGAATGAAGCTTTAATGTTACTAGCCTATTTTTTATACGAGGAGTGCAAAAATAAGAGATATTGATGTTTAATAGACGATTATTTAGTTTAGTAAGAATATCTTCACACGTGAAAATTATAAGCAAGGAATGAAACTTTGATGTTACTAGCTGATTTTTTATAATAAAAGTGCAAAAATAGGAGATAGTGATGTTTAATAGATGATTATTTAGTTTAGTATGAATATGGTAATTAGTTCACTTATGAGATATATTTTTAGACCTTAGAGGCATAATATTTGTTGAACTACTGAGAATGCCATAAATCACACACCAAGCTGAAAAAGGTTTAGAATTTTAGAATGTGAGATCTATGTAATTCATTACAAAATATGATCTAACACGATTAATGAAGGTACATTGGCTATTTTTCTGGCATGTTAGTATTCATCTCGAATCCATCTAGATATGTGATGTATTTGCTGAATCTTTGAGACATAACCTATGAATGTAGTGGCCTTTTGAGTGTGTTTCTCTAGGACAGTATCAGATTCAGAGGAAAGAAGTAAACTCTTAGTTCTGTATATATGCCTCCTTTTCTTTATAGTTTTAGCTAAACATACATTGTTTTATGGTATAAATAAACCTTGGGCATCTCTCATTATAACATGAATATTAGTGAGTATAAACCATCCGGCGTTGGTGCTCGCTTATAGAAATAATAAAACTAAAGATTGTCAACTCTTAACATGTTTATTACTATAAACGATTGATGGCAACTTGGTTTTTGCATGGTTATGTGTGTAAATGTACGTGTTAACTTATAGGAACTAAATCGATAAGATTCAGCTGGCTTGGGTGGGCCTAACTCTGAATGCCATATTATTGACGTGAGGGGTGCTCTTGTGGAAAGGTGAGCTGTTGTTTGTAGGGAGAAACTCATTATTGGCCACTCTATTGTTTTATCGCGTTTGGTTGTCCGTGCAAGTAAGTTTTTAAATAATATTTCTTCTCTATTTATTAACATTTGTGAATTAGTTTGTGTTGTTGATATTAATTATTTTGTTGCTATTTTACCTAAATGAACATTATTTTAATAGCGTGAGGTGGTTTGTTGTCATGCCCCTAAAGACGTGAAAGATATTTTGGTACTTTTAACGATATCAGGGACATCAGTGGCAGTACTGACATTGTTTAAAAACCTGTATATTTTTTGGTTGTAGTATACATGTACTTATTTGTTTCATTCTTTAGGGCCGCAACCTTGCTACCTTTATCTTATGCATGATAGCATATTTCTTATTTCTCTTATAATTTCTTTGATATCAAACGCTCTCAGTGCATCACCAGATACAATATCTATATTGTCACACGATGCTTCATTTTCATGTTATTTTCAGGAAACTGTAAGTGCAATTCCTTTTATTCTCTACCATAAATAGATCTTTTAGCAAAATCTTGAAACTTGTTTAATTCAAATAGGGTGATGTTGAATTGGGAATGATAAGTTGATTTAGTGTATTGCGTTAGACTTGCGTGGGCAATTCACTTGATGATAATACAAGAAGTAACTTGAGTTTGTCAGTGAAATATATGAGGTCAACACACTTACTCCCTGAGTTTAACAAAACATTCACCTGATGTGTTAGATATTTGACTTTAACCTCCTAAGGGTTGTTTGGTAATTTTAGTTGTAAGCGTATTTTGGTCATTTTAGTAGTATCTTAAGTATGAAGTTTCTTCATAGTTAAGTATTAGTTAGTCGGTTTGTTCACTATATATATATATCTTTGTATCTCCTTTTTGTAATGTATCAGAACTTTTGACAATAAAAACATCAGTTCTAGCTTTTAGCTCCCAAACACCCGTGCTGATCTTTTGTTGTTCCTGGTGCTTGTTGCTGGTATTTTCTCTTTGATTATCTATCCCTTATCCTAACAAATTGGTATCAGAACCACTCGATCGATTTAGAAGCAAGTTGAAGTCGTTTGAGGTTCGAATTTCTTTTGCGTTTCCTGATTTTGATGAATCGGCTAGTTGATTTTAAGAAACAATTTCTTGACATCCTTTGAAATTTGGTTTGTGTTTGGTGGCCTGTTGATTCCATCACTTGAATATATCACGTTTTGTGGTTATGGTCTTTTCTTTTGTTGAATCATTTTTTGCTTTTACTTATTTGTTAGATTGAAGGGGTTTGTTAATTGGGATTAGGATAATTAGAATTTGTTGTAGGTGGTTGTAACAGCCCATTCAGAAAACAAGTTTGAATAGCAATTGTCTTTTTCAATCATGCAACATCGGTTAGTTTGTGAGAAGTTTAATGGGAAATGTAATTTAGTCAAAGCTCGTGTCTTTATGTATTTGTTTGTGTTTGATTTAAGTTTTTGGCCACTAATATATATATTTTTGTTCCGAAGTCCTGTCGCCTCTATGGTTTGCATCAGATTGATTCTGACATAATTGGTTTTGGGCTTTTGGTAACTTTTTTGGGGAGAGTAGGCTTGCATTTGAATTTTGGATTTTAGGTTTGCACATTTGTTTATTTGAATTGAATTTGGAATCATCGGTTACGGTGGAGCCATTTGCTTTGGATAGTATATTTGGGTTTTGAAATTGGGACCATAATCCTTATGGTATAAGTGGGTCATTAGAATTATTATCAGTATCATATTTGGAGCGTTTGAATTATTAGGGCTCGTTCGTCAAGTTATTTATTAGCCTGAATTTGTTTGATACGGATAATAAGTTTGAAGTTGGACCGTAATACTTATCAAATATGTGGGTCGTTAGAATTTGAATTTGGTATTTGGAATTTGGAATTCGAAGATCGATTTTGGTGTTTGAAGACTTGGTAATTATTGGGTAGTTTGGAATTTGTTTGATCGTTCAGAATTTGTTAGTTTGAAAATTTTGGATCTTCGTTTGTCGGGCTTTGGAAGTTGGTTGCCCGAATTCGATTGTCAAGATCGTTCGATCGGATTTTTTTTTTTTTTGGTTAATCGAGTTTGATTTGTCGGTTAACATTTGATTGTTCGCTTTGAAGACATCGGCATTTGTTTTTTGGATCATTTTTGGAATCGATCGTTTGTTTTGAATTTGGCTAGCACCTCTAACGTTTGGAATTTGGAATTTTGAAATATTTGAATGAACTTTTGGCGATACTTAGCCGCTAAAGTCAGGTGGGAGGATTGATAGATATTTGGAACTTTGACCTCCTAAGGTTGTTTTGGTAATTTTTAGTAGAATTTTGATATATCTTCTATATGGCAGTTCTTCATAGTTAAGTATTAGTTAGTCGGTTTGTTCACTATATATATCTTTGTACCTCCTTTTTGTAATGTATGAGAACTTTTGACAATAAACACATCAGTTCCAGCTATTGGCTCCCAAACACCCCTCCTATCTGATGTTGTTCTGATCTTTTGTTGTTCCCGGATGCTTTTTGCTAGTATTTTCCCTTTGATTATCTATCCCTTATCCTAAATGATGGATTGTATAGATTTGAATTTTATCTGTTTTAAATTCTAAATTATTAACTCACACTAGAGCAAAGTTGGCAAGGTGTCTGCATGTTCCTGTATTCCATGTCGATAGTTATTCTACCTAAATATAATTTTAGCTCAGTGTTCCTTACGCTTCTCTATATATACCACAGAAAGGACCTGAGCTTTTGTCAGGCAATGATGTCTATGACATGTTGGGAAAATTAGTCTGTGAGAGGATCACACTCATTGTATTCTTGAAGACGCTTAGTACACAGGTAGGTCTAGTCTGACCTGGTCACTTAGTATCTGCTATGTCATTATGAATTGTGATGTATTTTTCAAGATGTTTGACTTAATCGGTTAATCCATTTTCAAGCTTCAAGTGAGGAGGGTGCTTCCAAAGTGTGTGAATTCTTGAATGGCCGAACATTTTGCTTTATTTCTTGGAGCACTTTATTCATATTGAACATATCACAATTTTCTCCCTCTTTTTGTGTTAATCTTTTAAACCTCGACTCAATCATATAAAATATAAAGCCTTAAATAGGAGGTCGGTCAGATAATCAAGTGATTTTATAGAATTCAGAAGAAGAATGAACTGACTTTTTTATGTTAATTATTTATTTATAATTCATCAAACCTTCTTAATAGTCAAGTTAAGAAAATTCTATTATTACTGAATCAAATAGCTCTTGTATTCATCTAGATTCTAGAACACGCAAATGATTTGAAAAGCAGAAGGTTGAAAGGTGAAAATTGAAAATAAAGTGTTTCCGCTTAAACAAACGTGCCCTTTTCCACCTTTAGCTTTTATATACATATACATTCATCAATATTCACACGTTGATTACCTTTTTATTTTTAATATATAGAAATCAACTTTTCTTCAGAGGGAGGATGAGTCACATGATGGAATCTATATGGAGGATTCACCTTGGCCTGTGAAACATATGCAAAAGACACTTAAAGGTAAGGGTGTTTTTTTTCTCATTCTTCATATATCTTTCGTCTCGCATAGAGTAAATAGACATATTTAGCAGTATTAAAAGCTTCAGTGTTTATTTATAGAGTAAAAAAGCAATGCCACGAATCTATATTAAGAGATGAAAATACAGACTCTTATGTATAGATCCTGTTTCATGTATGCCTTTATTTTTCATTCTCTTGGTAATGTGTAACTTAAGTATCTATAATCTCCTGTTATTCATGCCATTTGGTGGATGTATGACCACGGGCCGAGCCAAAAATTTTTGCTCGAGGGGGCTTATTTCGATAATTTTTAAAAACTACACTGCAAATTGGTTGTTAGCGGGGGAAGGGGGCAAATTACAAAAAACTGAGAATTTTTTAAAATTTACGCTACAAATTTTTTCGCTAGCGTGTGGTATTTTTTTTACAAGGATTACAATAAATCAAATTTTTTCGCTAGCGTGTGTGCATGAAAAATACTAGTTGACTTGCAAGTTTCAACCCATTTATTTTATTTGACTTGTTTCCTTTTTAGCCAACGATTTTTTTTATGCCAACTTAGTTAAACGAGTAATAGTTTGAGGGTCCATTCATAAGTAAATGTGTCAACATTGCCACCCTCTGTTATACAAGCGATTCAATTTTGTTTGATTATTTATATCCCTATTTGCTTACAATTGCACGAATTGACACTAACTTTGATTTCACAGATGATTCTATCCAAGTGATTAAAGAACAATGCGAAATGCCAGATGATGTCATTCCTAACACACTCAGCTTTGGTGTTTCTTCTGAGATTAACCACAAAAAGCTGCAAAACATCAAGCATTTGGTTCAAAAACTCACAAGGCTCAACTCCACTCACGACGAAGCACACACATATTACATTGCATCTCTATGTGAAAACACAAAGCCGGATGATAAGTATATTTTGGAAATCCTATTAGCTTCAGGGATTCTCCTAAGAGACCTCGGGTCGAGCCTCACAACATTCCAGTTCCACTTTTCGGGCAACCCGATTAACCCTGAGTTATTTTTGGTATTGGAACAAACCAAATTCAGTAATTTACCAAAGCAAGAACCTTCAAATAAAAAGTTACTCAATAAAGAAAAATTCAATAGGAAGCTAATTTTTGATACTGTTAATGAGGTTCTTCAAAGAAGTTAGCTTTTCTGGTACCTTCACTCGAATCTTTTTCAAGCAAGTCTTTTAAGCTCGCGAACAACACATTAAACGGGCAAAAGCTTTTAAGGGATCTATGTATGGAGATAGAAGAGCTACTACAAGTGAAGAAGAAAAAAGATGTGAGTTTAGATGAGGAAGATGACGGGTTGAAAACCATTTTGTGGGAGTAAGTACTGAATCATGCAGAAAGTAGGACAGATTATGACGGTGAACTTCCTGTAATTGCATTGGAAGTTGAAAGATTGATCTTCAATGATCTGGTAAATGAGGTTTTTTTGGGTGAAGCTTCTCATGGTAAGCGAATACAGCCCGGAAGATGTCACAGACGGTTGTCCTCAAAGTAGTGTGTTTTCTACTTTCCACTATGTTGCTCAAATTTCTTCTTCTTTTTGAGATTGTCACTGATACTTTCTTAATCTTATTGTTCCACTCTGCGTTTTGGTTTTATGTATGTAAAAGTGTAAGAATCCATGCTACTTAACTTTAGTGAAGAGGTTATGACACCCTTGTATAAAATTGAAGACAAATAACATTATTTACTTGATTTAATCAGTGAATGCTGTTGAAATTTCATGGTTCTATGCTCGATCATGTATTCTTATTCTCATAAAAAGTAACCTAAGGGTTTTTTGGTAGTTGCTTTTGGTTGTTCACTTGTGTGAAGCTTGTTGCTTCAACTAGTTCTGAAAGTGATGATCAAGACCTTTGGTAACATATTGATGCCTCTTTTCTGCTAAATGTTATAATCTAAAATGTGTAATATACAAAAACTAAATATTACTCGAAAAGTGGAACGAACTTGAAGTGTGAGCCAACGATTGTGGTTTTCTACTTCTGATGACGAAATTCTAACTGTAGTGTCATTGCTTTATTTAATGTCAACCTGGATCTTGTACCTCAGTCAAGCTTTTATGCTTGTAGTATTGAAGTCTAGTATTTCCATTATAAATGAAAGAAAAAATACAGAAAACTAGAGATCTAAACAGTCAAGCTAGAGTTCAACTAGGTTGAAGAACTATTTGAGTTTGACCAGAGAGTTCATATAGCTTAAGAATATTCATTAAAAAATATTGTTCCAACATATAAAACTAAACTAATTCATGTTTGGCTCAAAAATATAAACCAAACTTGTTAGCATAAAAAGTCCATTTATTAACAACATACTTTCTTTATTTCTACATCAAAGTAACGTACGGTGTAAAACCGATTAATATAAGAAAGATGACATGTTGATTTTCCGCCTAATTTATATATTATTTCCACCTATTTTTTTAAATTTCATCTAGATAATTTATATCTTATTTGTATCCGTTTAAACCGTGAGACCTACCACCTCTGCTTAACAAACTCCTATTTTCATTAAATCTTGATGCAAAACATTCCAACATATTTAATAGCTTTAACCCTATTTTAACAAATAACACTCAATAACTAGTGAGGAAATTATGATTTATATCCGAGTAAGTCGATCAAAATCAAATACATTATTATAACGGCTGCAATTATATGTACCCAAATTTTTTTTATCAGCAGGGAATGAAAATTTGATGTTAAATATCTTCACTCGTGAAGATTATCAGGAATGAAGCTTTAATGTTACTAACCAATTTTTTATACGAGGAGTGCAAAAATAAGAGATATTAATGTTTAATAGACGATTATTTAGTTTAGTAAGAATATCTTCACACATGAAAATTATAAGCAAGGAATGAAACTTTGATGTTACTAGCTGATTTTTTTATAATAGAAGTGCAAAAATAAGAGATAGTGATGTTTAATAGATGATTATTTAGTTTAGTATGAATATGGTAATTAGCTCACTTATGAGATATATTTTTAGACCTTAGAGGCATAATGTTTGTTGAACTAATGAGAATGCAATAAATCATACACCAAGCTGAAAAAGGTTTAGAATTTTAGAATGTGAGATCTCTGTAATTCATTACAAAATATGATCTAACACGATTAATGAAGGTACATTGGCTATTTATCTGGCATGTTAGTATTCATCTCCAATCCTTCTAGATATGTGATGTATTTGCTGAATCTTTGAGACATAACGTATGAATGCAGTGGCCTTCTGAGTGTCTTTCTCTAGGACAGTATCGGAAAGATTCAGAGGAAAGAAGTAAACTCTTAGTTCTGTATACATGCCGCCTTTTCTTTATAGTTTTAGCTAAACATACATTGTTTTATGGTATAAATAAACCATCCGGCGTTGACTGCTTATAGAAATATAAAGTAAGATGGTCAACTATTAACAAATATTACGACTATAAATGATTGATGGCAAATTGGGTTTTGCATGGTTATGTGTGTAACTGTGTTGCTAATGTATGTGTTAAATTACAGGAACTAAATCGATAAGATTCAACTGGCTTGGGTGGGCCTAACTCTGAATGCCATATTATTGACTTGAGGGGTGCTCTTGTGGAAAGGTGAGCTATTGTTTGTAGGGACAAACTCATTATTGGCCACTGTCTTGTTTTATCGAGTTTGGTTGTCCGTGCAAGTAAGTTTTTAAATAATATTTTCTGCTCTTTTAGTAACATTGTAAAGTTAGTTGAGTTGTTGATATTATTATTTTGTTGTATTTTACCTAAATGAACATATTTTAATAGCGTGAGTGGTTT